>OMNN01098562.1:5131-23172 GCA_900302755.1 Chromis chromis
CTTATTGCTCATTAAAAACAGAAATCTAGGATCTCAAAATAATAGAATATTTTATTTTGAGTTTGAGCAAATTACAACTCAGAGTAGATGTTTCTCTTTACCTTTCTGCTTGACAGTCAACTGCCAAGCAGAAAGGTAAAGAGAAACATCTACTCTTTTCACTTTTATGTCTGAACAGAGAACCAAAAACACGTCTACGGTAGTAAGAAGACATGATGAACGTTTTTGAGCTAGTATAAAGTATCTCTGTCTAGTTTAATATACACAACCACAATCATGGGGACGACTGCTGACTTGATGATGATCATCAACACCCTCCACAAGGAAGGTAGTCCACTGAGGGTCATTGCTGAAAAGGCTAGTTGTTGGCACAGTGCTGTATCGAAATGCGAATTTTGCTTACAAATACGAAGCTTCAGCTCCCTCCACAGATTTTCTATAGGATTAAGGTCTGGAGACTGGCTAGGCCACTCCATGACCTCAATGTGCTTCTTCTTCAGCCACTCCATTGTTGCCTTGGCTATATGTTTTGGGTCTTTATCTTGCTGGAAGACCCACCCATTTTAAGTGCTCTGGCTCAGGGAAGGAAGTTTTTGCTCAAGATTTCTCGGTACATGGCCCCGTTCATTGTTCCTCCGATGAGATACGGCGAGTCAAATTGAAGCCAAAGAGCTCATTCTCCCAAGCCTCCTGAGTATCGTTCAAATGCTCGCTGGCAATCTTCAGATGGGCCTGTTCATGTGCCTTCTTGAGCAGGGGGACCTTGCAGGTGCTGCAGGATTACAAACCATGACGACGCAGTGTGAAAAGGTTTTCTTGTTGACTGTAGTCCTAGCCGCCTTGAGATTATTACCAAATTAGTCCTGTGTAGTTCTGGGATTAACCTTGACAACTGCACAAGGTGAGATCTTATGTGGAGCTCCAGACTGAGGGTGAATGTTTGTTGTTTTGTCTTTCTTCCATTTGTGAATGATTGCACCGACAGTTGTCACCTTCTCCCTAAGTTGCTTGCCAATGATCTTGTAGCCCTTTCCAGCCTTGTGAAGCTCTACAATCTTGTATCTGACATCTTGGGATAGCTCTTTAGTCTTGCCTGTGGTGGTGAAGTTGAAGATGCAAAGTGATTCTTTGGACAGGTTTCTATCACACATGTACTCATCACCAGTTCAGTTTATTAGTTTCTAAAGCAGAATGGACTTCTATGTGTGCCTCTTGGCCACATAACTAATCTGTGGGAGCCAGAATTCGTGCTGGTAGGAAGGGGATCAAATACTTATTTCCCTCGATTAACTGGAAATTAATTTGATAATGTGTTTTTTTGAGTTTTTGGTTGATATTCTGTCTCTTACATTTAAAATAAATTTACTATTAAAATTATAGACCACTCATTTTTTGTATGTGGCCAAAATCACGAAATATGCAGGCGATCAAATACTAACTTTCCTCACTGTATATGAAAGTTTACCTTTTTGAATTAAAAAAAAAACCTTTTTCATGATATATGTTTGAGTTACAACAATGTCCTTTTTCATGGCAAAGCTAAGATTGTGAAACTCATACACAGCTATCATGATAGTAGATAACAGTTCTCAAAAAGCTTAAAATCCAACTAAAATCCTTTATTCAGTTAAAAAATATAGATGCTGAGGTAACATTCAAGGGCAAAATCATAAGGGACCTGCTGCTCGACTACCTCTGTAATCTGTCCATAAACTGAACTGTGGATATTTAAAATAGTATTTGTGAAATATTAGCTTGATATATTAAGTGCTTTCAGAGATAAGTAAATAAAAAAACAGGTGCCTGGCAAACCACTTTTATTTTTCGCATTCTTTTGAACATTGAAATTTGAGGCTCTGTATAAATGATAACATCAAAGGAACTATTAAAAATAAAAGCCTGAAATTTTCACTGTTATTTCTCATTTCTCATGGTGCCATTGATTCAAAATCTGCAATAGTGGACAAGTGGAACAAATTGGTTCTGATTATGGGTGAGTATGAAAAAATATGAAAAAAGTGAAGCTGTCATGAAAAGTCCCATCTTAGAGCAATTATTAACAAAAATATTGATAATGCAAAAGTGAACCAGAGATAGTTTTTGAACCACATGTAGTTGTATGTAGGGATGGGTATCGTTAAGATTTTAACAGTACCACTACTTTTTCCGATACTTCTTTTCGGTCCGGTACTTTAACGGTATTCTTATCGGTACTTTTAAAATTGTTTTTGTTTGTTGTTTTTCAAGAGAAAAAAAAACTAAACAAATCAAGAACAGAATAAAGATTGATTCATTTTTATGTTGGGGAGGCCAGTTTTCTTAACAGAATTGGTGCTGTTCAAATAAATTTGTTGTCTTTTTGACTTTGACTGACTGAGAAGGCCGGTGTAAAACCTTAATTCTCCCCCGATTTAGCCATTTCTTTACCAGTTTTGATGTGTGTTTGGGCTCATTGTCTTATTGAAACACCCAGCTGTATCCAAGACCCAACCTTGTGGCTGACAGATTTAAGTTTTCCTGAAAAATGTGGAGGTAATGTAGAGGCAGTTGAAGGATTTGTGTGGTAATGCAGCTCAGTGTAGTAATAATGTTCCTTGTAGTAGTAATGTAGGTTGAAGCCCCTGCACATTTGCTTTACAATCACTGGATCTACTAAATAACTTGAAATATGTCTGTATGATTATGCATGAAACTTGCATTACTGGAAATATTAAAATACGGGGAGAAAAAACAGGAGCAGAGCAGGAGGGGAGGGTGTCTGAGAAAGATTTAGAAAGAAACAGAAGCACCTGCAAGAGTTGTCAAGGACAGAAGAAGAACAGAAAAAAACAGAAGATCTAAGTCAGGATAGAATTTGCCAAAGGGTGTCTCAGCTGAGGGCAGAGACATTCTCACAGTTGACACGCTTAATTCCGTCCCCAATATAGAATTTGAAAAGAAGAAAGAGGGCAATCCTGGGTACAGGAGGAGCTCCCAAAGAAAATAAAAACAGGTATCTGAGAGAGGAGAGGTTAAATCACTCAGGGTTTGAGCTGTCAGTTGCTGCCTTTTGACAAATGAAACCTTTTTGTACCAGGCTCTGCCTGACTCGAGGCATTATGTTGAAGCTCTGTTCCTTCTTCTTGGCTCTTTCCAGTTGATCTAGATAGAATTTCTGACACTTGTGTAATGCCTCTTGTTTTCATTATTACCCACACCGACGAAGTTGGGCCGTGGGTATGGTGGTCACTGCTGTCTGTCTGTCTGTATGTATGTGGGTATGTATGCGGGTGTGTGGGTGGCTATGTCCGCAGAATAACTCGATAATCAAACTCGGCACAGATGTTCATCCTGACCTACCCTGGTCACCCATTAATTTTGGGGTCAAAAGGTCAAAGGTCAAGGTCGCATATAACCTTGCAATGATGAACTTTGTATATCTAAGGGTAGGACTACCACATTGCACCTCTCGGCCTTGAACTTGAACTGTGATCTTGCCGTCTGTCGTGTATGTATGTATGTGGGTGTGTATGTCAGCACTATAACTCCATGACAAATTGACATATATGATACGATAATGATTTAAAGATTAGCTGAAGATAATTTAGCAATATATGCTTCTTGGGTGCTTTGTTGAGGTATGAATAAAGTCTGTCAAATTGTGCATCCCATCATTGGCATAGTTGGTGTGAACATGGGTTGTTTTGGGATTATTTTTTTTTATCAATCCTTCCTTCCACTGATTTTGTTTTTTTTCTTCTATCTACTGTCTGTCTTCTTCAGATCTGCTGACAGTAATGCAGAAGGAGGAGGATGGAGAGAACTGCCATTTCAGTATTTAAAGTAGAAAAGGATTGCTTCAATCCACAGAAGAAGGAAAAAAACTGTGATATGCAAATAAACCCAAAATGCAGGATGGTTAACGATAACTTGAGTGTTTTCATAGGTTTGTAACTGTTTTGATGCTCATTGATTTCAGCTAACGATGCACAAAATATATAAATAGATAGCCTAAAGAGGTAAGCCATCTTCTTCACCCTCAGTCTCATTTGAATACACATTTGCTCCAAATTAAAATAGTCACCCATAAATTCTTGTCTTTACTATGAATGGCAACCTGAAAGAATGAAGAATACGTTTAAGTGTGAGCTGGCCGTGCTGAGAAGAAACACATTTTTTTCTGTCTAGACAATCCACATAGCTTTTTTGGTCAGGTTAAAACTTGCAGAGTTCTTTGGGGGGGCTGGTCACAGAAAGAAAACTGGTTGAATCCTCAGGGGCAAAATTCCATTTTGTCTTTGAAAGACTAAACAGAGTCGTAAAGGGAATAGACCCCACCTCCACAGTCTCAGTTCATATACACTGAAGACTGACAATGAAGAGAACAAAACTAAACTAGTTATGGATCAAGCTGAATTATGTGAGCAGTTCTTTCTGTTAAACTCTTTACTGTAAATAAAAAGCAGATGCGACATGTTGATGACACAAATAGCAGACATTAATATATAGTATATAACTTCTCTTCTCCAAAAGACAATAGATATAATGTAATTCTGTTTGTCATGGTGTTAGAATGTTTCCTCTCCTTACTGGTATTCATCAGAAGATATTAACTCATTACCTGTGTTAAGTTTTTTGGGACCACTTGAGATTTATGTGACAGGTACAGTGTTGACAAGACACTCGGAGAGAGAAAGAGAGGAGTGTTAGATCAATTGATTGAGATCAATAACAGGTTGTCTCCTGCAGGTATGTCTGGTGTTCTCATCTCAGCCATCTGATCTGCAGGATGGCCCCCTCCTTTTTTCCTCAACTGCACTTTGACTTGAAATGTCAAATGCCTGCTTTTGAAATTTGATTGATCTTTAATTAACCAGCGCTATTTCCATATTTTCTTCCTTTTAATGGAGTTCATTTCAGCAGAAAGGCTGCCCACAATACAGTTTTGCTGTTCTTTGCACAGCAGCATTTAATTCATTCTTACTGTGTCCTGCTATAAATAATAGAATCTTTTGTCATATTAAGATTGATGTAATGCTATGAAATGAAGGGTAAGCAAAACTGATAACGTATATGATGTAATATTGAAACACTGACTGAAGATTAAGATCATCACATTCAGAATCACCAATGGATATGCTGACATTTGTTGAATAATTATCTGTCTAGATAAACTGTTATGTACCCACGTGTGATTTAGAAATGCAGCAGAGGTCATGCATTTGGTATATAAACTGACAGCTGTGCAGTCTGTACTCCTTGTGTGCTCTCAGCAATAACCATGTCAGAAGAGTGTTTAAGACCCAAGTGCGGATATAGACAGCAGGCAGGTTGTGACAAAGAGAAGAAGCTAAACAACAAGAGACAAACAAAGACAGTGAATGTCAGAATAAATAGAAATAAAATAAACAGAACAAAACCCAAGACCATGACAAACCATTAACCAATCAAATCAAAGATAAACAGTGACTCCATTGAAAACAGGTTAGTTTTTGGCAGTTTCTCTGGTTGCTCTGCAAAATTCACAGAACTTAAACTTCCTTGGACTCGCACAGTTTTCTATCACTTGTCTGGCAGATAGAGGGAAAAGGGGCAATGATCACTTTTTTGACAGAGACAGTTTACAGTTAAAACAGCATATAATCCAGTTTCTTTACAAGATGGATGTTTATTTAATTAAGACAGACAGTTTGTGTGTATTTTAGTCAGAGATAGAGGCATGACAGGCACACAGACTAGAGGGACTGAAGGATTTTCCATGATCAAGTCAACAGCGTGCTTACTAATAGATTCAGAATGTGGTTCAGTTGCATTCATGTAGTTTCGCCTGTACAAACTTACTTAGGGTTGATGTCTGTTCCAGAATAACCAGACCATCCAGATAGCCTCTTATCCTGATACTGTCCCACCACACAGCTACCCACACATCCCTCACTTGGTTTCCTGGGCATATAATGCAGATAACACAGCTGAAAAGGAAATGACTTTCATGCTTGCCCACACATGCTGTGGTTACAGAGAGATCTGTATGTGAATGCCTTCTTTTACACGTTTTGTTTCCGCTGCTTTCAGGTTGCTGAAGGTCAGTGCTGAAGATACGTTTGATACACTTGGTCAGCTTTATGAATGTTATTCTAAAGAGTTTTTGTTTTGGGTATCCCAGAAATACTGTCTGCCTGTCAAATAGTTTCAGAGAAGACGATTCATTTCCCCATTGTATACACTGGTGCCATCACCTGGAGGATACATCTTTTTCAGGAGAACAGCACACAACAGACAAACCTCAACCTGTGTTGCCACATTCCTGAGTGTAATTCTACTCACAGAGTCCTGTGTCACATATTGTCTCACATGTCACGTGGGTAAAAAACATTTTTCTTTGGCAGCAAAAAGCCCTATTGTTTGGCCTTTGTTCCATTTTAGACCTGCGACTGTGAAGTAATGCTTGTATGTTTATATAGAATAGAATAGAAATACTTTATTAATCCCCCAAGTGTTTAATAAGCTATTTACAAATGTTAAAATGTAGTGCAAATAATGTGCAAGAGTGCCAGAGTAAAGAAAAAGTGTGCAAAAGGCAATTTCAAATGACAGAACCAAATGAATGTAAATAGAAACAGATGCTACAAGGCAGAGAGGGCTGAGAGCTCTCTGCCAGCCAGGGGTGATGTGTTGAGTTATTGATTGTGGCAGGACAGATTTCCTGTACCTGTCCTTGTGGACCAGCCTGTTGGAAAAGCTGCTCTCTGCCTGTCCAGCAGGGGGTCTGTCTGTATTGTATTTACACCGTGAAGAGGAATCTGAATCTAAATTATTTTGTTCTTGACCTTTGTTTGATCTAATTTCATTATTCTCCTTCTCAGTAGTTTCAGTTAAGGCACCTTTGAGACCTAGAAAAAAGAAAAGACATGTTTTTTCTGTCCCATACATCTTTTGACCCGGCTCTTAACACACATGATCAAATGTATCTGCTGCCAAACAATTGGACTTTGTAAAGGTATGAATTCAAGTTCCAAATTAGAAAATCATTGTGAAACTAGAAAAGCACTCGGAGAGCGCAGTCAAGCAGCTCATGTCCACCCATTAAGGCTGGTCCAGATAGCAATTTCTGTGCTCCGGATATTCTGATCCAATTAATGACGAATATCCGAATACTGGGCTCATGCGGGGTGGGGTGGGTTGTGTGTGGATAAGGCCAGATAAGGCTAAGATATGTTAGTGTCCATGGCTGGATTTGTTGTTTCTAGATTACCATCCAGACCTCATTATGATAAAGCTCCCATTCACAGCTATGTTTAGTGTCTCTTTCTCCATATCAGCCAACATTGGAGCCCCTGAGTTGCTGCTGATGGAGGGTTTTTGTGAAACTCACAACAGCATCACTTGACATGCCATGTCTATTATTATCTACTCTGATAAACAAGGGGAGTTGAATCTCTGTGCATTTCTGTTAATGGAAATTTGCTGAGAAATACACTTGCTTCAACTCACAAGTGCTTGCACACAACAGGTATAATGGCACAGGGCATCTGCTGAAGGTCAAATTGATTTCCTCGCTCCTAATTGCTGTTCTCGTCTTCCAGTCTGTCTCCTGAGCTTAGAAAACAAATGCTTGCAATGCTGTTTTTTTTTGTTAAATTAACTGATTAGTAAGTAATGAAAGGCAATTAGGTTTTTTTTTTTTAACAAGGGCATATTATGTTTGTGTCCTCCTCCAATGAAGAGCAGAATGTTGTCTCCAGACAAGCTGGTGCCTCCACAGCCTGCTGAAGCAGCACAGGCCATTTTCCCATATAGAATAAATTACCCTCTATTCTCAAGGGTACTTTCCATCTGTGTTCTGCTACTGTGTAACACATAGTGGGACACTGAGAGGCCATGTTAAAGCTGATCAGGAGGTTTAAGAGAAGTGCAGGTATGTCACTGTGGTAGTAGAACAGAAATAATGCATGGAGCCCTGAGAGGCAGTCAGAAAAGCATTAGCTGAGGTTCTTAACGCAACATTTAAGTATGTGCAACTCATTGTTCCTTTTAGATAAATTGCAAGTTTTCAAAATGTAAAAACTGGCCACTGACATGCATTAGTCATGTGATTTAGGAACAGTCAAGTCTGTAAGAGTCAGTGCCAACGTTTAACTTGGGTTTGGTGAAATGCCTAGATGCTGAAACTACTTGACACTTCAAATTCTATTGCTAGGTAGAGATTCTGTTTGACCCTGTGCAGTTTTATAAATGTCTCTCTCATATAAAAAGATGTCTCATTGTCTTCATCCTATCATTTTGCACTCAAACAAAACAGTCAATTGTTTTTTAGTCACATCCACCGTTTCTTCTGGCTTTACTTAAACCTACAAGTGTCCCTTAATCAGTCTGTTTTATTCTCTGTCATAGTTGAACTATAAATAGCTAACCCCCTTAGACGTCACAGTGATCTGCATTCCTCAGCAGATTCATGTGCACAATAAGGAGAGATGAGCATGAAAGGACAGTACGTTTTTTCTTCAGAAAGGCAGAAAAACACACCCATACCCTGCATTTTGTTCTCTGAGTCATGGATATCAGTGTTGGTTTAGTCCCAGGTGGCATGATAATGACAAAAGCAGCTGTCAGGAAGAGGTTTCCAAAGCAACCCCATACTCCCCCTCCTGACCCCCTGAGAGGCACTTCAGAGGCAGTGGGAAGAGTTTGTTTGACCTCCATGACCCATACTATTCATTTGGACTCATGGCCCTCATAGAGAGGGACGCACACAAAAAGAAAAGGCACTGTTTTTGCTCCCAGCCACCTGTTGAACATTTTATCTTCCAGTGGGTGTTTACTAGACACATTTTAAAAAGTACCCAAACTGATGTGTGCAGAGCAGAAAAGTACAATGGAAAAGCGGCCAGACAATGTTGTATGCAATTGTTGCATGGAGTTGACAACATGTTGAGGAAACAGGGTTTTGTTTTTGGTTAGTACTTACAATGCTTAGACTTTTTCAGAAACGCTTTAGAGAAGATACAGTAACTGTAACAACACAGTGTTGTCACAGTGTTAAAGAGTAAACATGTCAAAAGGAATTGCAAGTCTTAAAGAATAAAGCGAAGCATTCCTCACTAGGCACTGCACTGCACAAGTCTTATGCACAGTCATCTGACTGACTGGATGTACCTCCCTCACCCATCCCCTCTGGACTTTGACTGTCACTACATCAGCTAATGGATGTGCGTTGTCCGTGGCTATAGCCTGTCCGTCCTTGGGAGTAGGATCTCTCCTTCATTGTGGTTCTCCCGGAGGTTTCTTTTTTCCCACTGGGTTTTTTGAGTTTTTCCTTCCTGAAGAAGGAGGGTCATAAAGGGCAGGTGATGCCTCAGACTGATCCATTGGCCTCGTCGACTGTTGGACTCTTTATAGACTGTTTACTTACAGCATTTCTTGTTTATCAATTCAATGAGCTGTAAAGCACTGAGAGACACTCTGTTGTGATATTGGGCTATACAAATAAATTGAATTGAATTAAATTGAAAGTTTTATAAAAAGAACTCATCGAACTATTGTGAAATAAAAAATCCGGAAGACAGTGATAATGAAAGTATTAATTAGGTTGATCCTCACTAGAGACAGAAAGAGACAAGGGGAATATGGTAGTGATCGTTTACTGCAAAATCTGGCTTTTAATAAGTCTACTGGGGAAATGGGATCTTTAACAACTGATCAAATCTAATCAGTTGTCTGACCTATCTGGTGATTTCTTTACTTACATTTAACCTGGACAAAGAAGGAGTTTTTCACTGTGGAAGACTTTTTTTTTGGCAGTGGCAGGTGTTTGTGGGAATGAAGGGAATCTCATCTCCTAAAATACCTCAAACATTTGTGGCCTCCAGTCCTGGTGCTGTCCCATTGCTTACAATCCTGGTATGTTGGACTTTGATGATTTGTAGCAGAGGAGTGCTGCTTTTTTGATCCTCTGCTTGAATGAAGTATTAAGTCAAGGCCACGTCCTTCCTGACATTCCTGTTCTTGTCCATGGCAGTACTCTGGTGATTCATGTGACAACTAAAGGAGGTTTATGTGCGGTTGCAAATTTTTCAAGCACTTTTACTAAAGCCTTGCAGTTTCAGGTGTGCCATAATTTGACCTTAAAATAATAGTGCATATACATATTAACAGCATTGGTATTTAGTAATGCCTCTTTAAACAGTTATAGACAGCCTGTCTAATATATTGTATATTAAGGCAAGAAGTACATTTAAACTTTCAAATACCTTGTTTAGATTCAGAGACCTCCTGCATCCCCTTTCACACCCACTTTTGAAGCGTGTATGCATGTACGCCCTGATATGTGCATGTCAGGATAGTGTTATGTTGGTCTGCCCAGGGGAGTGCCAACTCAGGACTGTGTGTGAGGTCTACTTTTTAACAACACTTGAACCTCTTTCAGACATGCAACATGGAACATTGCTAGGTTATTTAGTCTGTTAAAGTGATGGTACTCGGTCATTTCACCCCTTTTACACATAGGTTATTTATCCATTAATGTTCTTCACAGCTGTATTCACACATAACACATACGTAATATTTGTCATTCACGTGGGACTAGTCAGTACACTAATAGGTCAGTACTGGACTTGGTGACCAAATAGCTCAATTTTGTTTCATCGGGTCACAGAACTCCAGAAGGCCTTTTCTGGAGAAAAGGCTTCCTTCTTGCACGGCAGCCTCCCAGCCCATGGTGATATAAAACACACTTGACTGTGGACACTGACACCAGTGTTCCAGCAGCTTCTCATTGCAGACCTGCTTTTTGGTGATTCTTGGTTGACTCTTGACCATCCTGAAGTTCAAGTCACTTATTTGCTTCTGAAACCGCTGAATGCACAGCCCGGCTCCATCCACACTCATTCATTTTCATTTTAAATCACACGATTTCACTGCAATTCCTGCTAGAATCCACACTACTCCTGCGTTTTGGGACCCTGAAATGGAAATTTTGAAAACACTGTAGACCCTATTTTAGATTGTGTTTTAGTCTGGAAGGACAGAAACTGAGACTTTAGAAAATGATGGCGCAGACACACATGCTGGCTTTCTGATTGGGCTTTAATTATCATATGTGTTGTTCATTCATTCTTCATGCTCCTATCACATGACCATTTTCCAGAAGTAAACAAAGACATTGGTCTTGACGACCAGTGGCTAACTCAACATTGATAACAAATTACAGGAGTGACTGATCTCTTCTTGTACACTTTAGGGAATCTGTGGTCCTTCTGTTCTTTGTTTGTTTTATTTTCTACAACTAAGCAACCAATCCCCTGCTTCAAGTTTACACAAACACCCGCATGCCCACTGTCTGGGAGTGGTCATGTCACATCTGTTTTCAGGTGCGTTAGGCTGTAGTGTAATTAACGCTGTAATGGTGCTAAAACAGTTGCCTGGATAGAGAATGTTTTCCTTTTAAAACACAGTTTTAGGATAAAAATGGATTATTTATTGGTGTGGATGTAGCATCAGATTGCATTTAAAATACTTGCATTTGCAAAAGAAATGTCTGTGTGGATGGATATTTGTACAGTGCTGGGAAATTGTTTTGTTTGTTGTTGTTTTAGGAAGTTAGAGTGCTGCGTATATCTGTATTTACCTCTGTAAATTCATGTAAATATTTGTTTGCCTTTTGTAGTCAAATAACTGTGGGAACACATACACCATGTTGGATTCTGAGGGCCATTTGATAGGCATGCCATCTGGCAATGTACCCATCCAACATGTGGCAGTATGACTGTACACTGTTGCCCTCTCTTTCTCTCTCAGTAGTATAGCATGGACAATGTGACTTTGGCATCTACAACAAATCTACAACATTTACTATTCAGATTATTCGTACTGATTGTATCAATATATCAATCAATTTTATTGTTCTAGTATGCGCACTGGACACACTATGCTACTGGAGGTTCTCCTTATTAGATAATAGAAGACAGAATGGCAAACAAAGATAAGCAACGCGCCAACCAACATTTGGAAAGCAAGTGTTGCTGTGAATTTTTCTGATAAGTACTTTTAACGCTAGTTAGATAAGTTATTACAAGTCTGTATGTCTGATGCTGATTTGCAAATGCCTGTCCAATCCCAACACTGAATCTATAATCGATGTAGTCATCTAGAGATTTGTTTGATATGCTCTGGGTATTCTTTTGCAGCCAATAACTACTGTTTTGCAAAAGCCTCTTCAGCACTGTTTGTAGTACAAAATACTAAAGAATGGACTTGTATTTAAGCCTTTTCTTTTGTCACATGTCTTTAAAATTACCAGAGCACTGAGGCCTAGATCTGTTTGTTCTCATTTTCACTATGTTAGCCTAATACGGGTCATACAGAGTTGCCTATCAGTCCAAGGCCATTGTTGTATCTCAAAGCTTCTTTGGTCATTCTCCACCTCTCTCCACTAAGTTTCATGAAAGTCTACCCAGTAGTTTTTGCATAATTCTGCTTACAGACAAACAAACAGACGAGCTGAAGGACAAACAAAGGCTGAGAAGAGTAATTCCCAACATTTTGATGCAGGATTGCAGTGACAGCATATGAAACATTTGTGTGTGTTCACATGAACAAGGCATGTTCAAATCACTGAACACGGACAGTTATGGCAGCAGTTGTCACACTTTTTTTATTTGTTTTTTTTTGTGTCTACTCTGTGACTCAGGACACGTGATATGATCTGAAAAATAAAAAATTATGATGAAATGTTTCATTTCAGTTTTTATCAATAAATATTGATCATTTTTAGATCCCTGTTTTTAATGAAGATCAACAGGAAGTGATTTACTTAAAATCGAAACACCTTACTTTGAATGTAACCACTTTATTTATCAGGGCACACTGGTAGCAACTGTAACGTTAACACAACTATGAAAAACAGACGTCAAGTCAAACCTTTGGGCAGGACGCAAGGAGTGTGCTGATTATGTACAGGAGGTGGGGAGACGAGACCATGGGAGTCCTCGCCAGCCACAGCCTCCACTAATTTCAATCTGTTGGCTGTGCTTCCTTTTTTCATTTTCTAGTGTGAAGCGGTATTGGACACTACAACCACTGGCCACTCTGTGCCAGTCAACTTCACATTGTTCTAACTAATATTTATGATGTTACCCCTCAGCTATTTTTCTTGTCAGTCAACCTAGGTAATCCCAGTAAACTGTCTTGAAAGATTGTGTGCTGTGTAGCTTAATGTTTCAAAACATCCTCATGTTTTTATATTATCCTAGACTCAGTGCTTTGTTTAGTGACATAACTTTTCTTAAGCTAAACAGATTTAATGGGAAATATGTATAGTTTTTAATGTGTACACACAGTTTGACACATTAAAAATATTAACCCCAATAAATCAGCCTTCTGATGGATGGCCACTGCTTCTAACAAGGCTGAATTTGTACTACAAATGTATATCTAAGTGCATTTGCATGGTTACACATGCACACATCTGTGGTGAACTGCCACAGTCAGATAGATTCTATGTGTTAAATGACGAATATAGACTGCAGGTACTCATTCAATGTCTTCTGCATTTCCAGTCTGGTCCATTCTGAACTGAACGTTTTCAGCTATCATCACCCTCAGCATGAAAACCTTTATTCTCAGAACGTGACTCTGGAAGACATTTGGAATGATTAGCTGTGTGGATGGAGGAGGACAGTGCTTTAAGTACTGCTCTTGTAAATCTATGACAGCTTTTTAATGAGGTTCCTGACATTGTTTGCAGCTTTTTATGAGAGAAAGACAGGGTAGGTGGTAATGCACTAAAAGGCAGCCTAAATAAAGCGTTTCTGTTACAAGGCATGCTGCTGGTCACACGTAGGTAGTCATTTAAACTCTGCCACAGTCAGAGGGATCCACTTGGACTCACCCGGGTTATCCGGACTTCCATACCAGAACTTACTGGCCTTTCCAAGTTCTTCTTCAAGTCCATGTTGCAACAAGAAGTCAGTCTGATTGTTATTTGTTTGTGCTACATTTCATTAAACCTGAACTCTCTTGCCTAAAGGAACTTTCTGGGTTTCTCAGTAGTAGCAGCACTAAGACAGATTTGAATAATGAAAAGGTAAACAAGGTGCATTTTAAGACTGCTGTGCTCCATTTTGTTAAGCTACCAAGTGTAACCAGACTTTATTATATTTGACATTCTTCTGTCAACACCATATCAAAAAGGACCTGTTTGCCTTCATTTTATTTTGGCATGACTTGGTATGCAATGACGCTGTTTGAAAGTTTAGTTGTCAGTTTTTGTCAGGTGAGACGTGCCTAAACCAGCAAGCATTTTCTATGTTTATGGCCTGTGCTTAAATGCAAGTTCTCCACACAATCACTTTAAACAACATCATAGAGAAGTATGCTGAGCTGTAGAAGACTTACAGGTTATCACAGCATTCAGAACATATTAGGCTGCTGAATTTGAGTGCAGACCCCTTGCATGCATTTTTGTGCCCTAGAAAAAGCTGTGATTTGCCTGACTTTTGAAGCTCTGTGTGGTGACTGGGCCTGATGTTAGGGCCAATCAGAAATAACTCACCATAAAATGTTACTCCACTGTCACATCATCTAACATACAATTTTTTCAAACCACAATTATTTCAGAGCATTTGATTTTCCCCCAGATAGAAACCTAAATACAACGGGAGCAATCTATAATCTTTGTATTGGAGTGAATTTGTTTTTTATTTGTTTATGAGAGAAACAAAACAAACACAATTTAATGATACCAATCGTAAAGTATAAGATATGCTCCCATTTATTGTGGGTGCTGTTGGTGTCTGCAGATTGCATTGATAGGAAAACATGTAAACATGTTTCTGTCATACTTGAGAGAGGAACAGGAAACAGGAATGAATGAATTGCTGAGCAGCAGAACAGACTTCAATTTATCGTGCTTATTTACTGAAGGCTCCGTTGTAAACAAGAGGTTTTGTGTCAAGTAATGTGGAGCTAGATAAGGAGAGTTCAGAAGGTCTTAACTTCATTCTTCATCATACATTGATTTTCCAACAAAAGGTTTTACTATTTTGATAATGTGCAAAATCATGTTTAAAAGGAAAAGCTATATGTCAGTCAGTCAAAGTGGGACATGTTTGTCATGTGAGACTATGTAAGAGGTATACATTGACACTTTAGTTCAGACAACCAACTACAGTGTATTTCATTTAGCTTCACCTCACATTAATACAGATAGTGCTGCTGGTAGATATTGACGTATGCATTGATGTACAAATCGTGTCTTGATTGCTGTTTATTCTGGTCACAATCATCTGTTAAGTGCAGCAACCCAGTCCATTACTGGCAGTGACCCTAACAGCTTGACTACAGTCCTCCAAAGGTGTAGTTTTACACTGGAGTGAGGGACCCTGCAGATGGTACATGATGTCTTTAAGTGCTGATCTTGAATCCATTATTGACCTCTGAGAGCTATTCCAAATCCCTCCAGTTTTAAGCTGGTATCCCTTTGAAGGAAAGCTTCTCTAGGGAAAAGAAAGACAATCCAGAATGAAAAACGGGATTACAGGTTTGTGTCAACGATATTTCATAGCTGTTAGATTCAGATTTATTTGGCAGTCACCATGTCAGTCAAGACATTTCATATACTGGCCATTTGACCTTCGTAAGAATAATTTATTTCTCCCACTTTTGCTGAGCATCTTATGAAAATGCTATATTGTGCTTTTTTCCGTATTGGGGATACATTTAATTTTAAAAGTAGTTCAAAGTAGAGTGCTAAAAGGATGATTTGTTGTAGAAGAGGGGAAAGTGTCTTTCATTAAGAGCTAGCCTTATATTTGACAGAAAAGCTCAAATCAAAATATAAACTGCAGGATTAAAACATCACACTAGCCAACACAGCACTAACGTGTTGGACCCTGGTCTTAATCTGATCCATGGATCATGCTGCACCTAATTACCATCTGCTCACTTGTACTTCCTAACCATGACACACTGGCTTGATATCAGTTACATGTCCCAAAATCAAATTACAGCGTACATTTTCACTTTTGGAAGGAGGGCTGAATGGCTGCATCTACACCACATGAAGGCCATTCTGTATGACCGGAGGAAGTGCCATCTGCTTATTTCCCCCACTGTGTTGATGGTGGGGTTGAGAGCTCAAACCAGTGTGTCCTGTCAGTTTTTATGCTTCCAGCTCTGCTCTTCAGAGCACTGCAATGCAGACGTCACAGATTCAAGTACAGTTGAACCTATTGTCTCCTTTAAGCACCACAACTTGTGGATAAGGCATATGCACAAAGTGAAAAAAATATGTTTTTAAGTTACGCAGACTGAGGGAGCCAACACATCCACCTTCGTGAAGCATCTTGTCCATAGACAAAGAAGTCAAAGAGAAAAAAGTTAGCAAATGTCATAGACAACATAATAGCCTCATGCCCTCAAACATAACTTAAAATATGGTGTGTTCTGGATAGTTCAGTGAAGAACACACCACTGACTGGCATGGGAGATCGCTGGTTCAAATCGTGATCAGGAGATAAAAGCATCTGCTAAATGAAATTGTAGAAATGTAGCTTTGGGGGGTCCTGGTGGCTTATTTATTTAATATCAGACAGAAATGTGAAGAAAAACACAAAATGCAGTTTTTAAATGATGATTTATTGAAGATTGATTGAAACCCTATATCACCCCTGTGAAAAAGTAATTGTCCTCCTAAACCTATTAACTGGTTGGTCCCTTGGCAGTAACAACTGCAGTTAAATGTTTGTGACAGCTTGTGATCAGTCTTTTACAGGGCCATGGAGGAACTTTGGCCCACTCATCTCTACAGAATAGTTGTAATTTGGTCACATTAGATGGTTTATGAGCATGAACTGTCCTTTTAAGGTCTTGCCACAGCATCTGAATTGGATTCAAGTCCGGACTTTGACTCTGTCACTCCAAAACCTTAATTTTGTTCTTTTTGAGCCACTCAGAGGTGGACTTACTTGTGTGCTTTGGGTCTTTGCAATGCTGCATTTGTCCTTGAGCTTTAGGTCATCAAGTCAAGTCAAGTCAAGTCTTTTAATTCTGCAGTATGTACACGACATAAAGAGGATTGAAATTACAGTACTCTTCAAACCTTTGGTGCAGACAGCATATATTAAGTAAATAATGACATTAAGTAATAAAATTCTACTAAACACTACAACAACAAAAGAGCTTTAAAAAATACAAATAATAATAATAAGTAATAAGTAATACTATAAAGTAAATACAAAGCCATGAACTGATGGGTGGATTTTCTGATAGAGAGCAGAATTCATGGCTGCATCAATTCACACCAGTAGGTCAAAACCCACAACTTGAATACCAATGAGGGAGGCCACACACATTTCTTCTCTGCGTTCTTCTCTCTGCTGTTTTTAGCTCTTAATCATGGAGGCTAATGTGCTATTATTACCCTCCTACAATTGTAAACAGTGGCCTGCTGTAGTGTAGTACAGCTCTTGGCTCCCTCATAAAGAGCTGCTTTTTGTAAGGGAGCCAGATAAACTGCAAACACTTGGTGACCTGGGTTGTATGAGAAGAGATCAAATAGATAAACATATGACCTATGATGTCTGATGGGGAAAATAATAACATTAAACCATGACCTTGTTAAACACATGGCCTAGGTTCTAATGTGAGTCTGAACCAGGGTGAGCTGGCAGACAGTCCTGGCTCTGTTTGCTTTGGATTCTGAGGTAACCACTTTTGTTGCCCCTGATAGTCTACTATGCATAACATGCTGCAGCACAAATAACTTGGGTTTAATATTAAAACAGAGTCTATCCAAAACTCTACCTCTGGCTTTTTGTGAGTGTATGAGGTTCTGCAACTGACTGTAACAAGCATATTCTTCTACATGTGTACTTACTAAACAAAATCTAGCCATAATGTTTATTTCCGATGACGTAACCTTGGTGGCCGGGTCTTTGCCCACGGGGCCCGGCCGGGCACAGCCCGAAGGGACGACGTGGGCCCGTCCTCCTGTGGACCCGCCACCCACAGAGGAAACCATAGGGGCCGGGCGCATTGTGATACGGGCAGCAGTCGAAGGCGGGGGC
>OMNN01098565.1:0-19756 GCA_900302755.1 Chromis chromis
CTCCAAAGCGACGTACATCTGAGAAAGAACAACACAAGCAAAGATCTAGATAGAAGGCGAAAAAGACCAGGAAGAGCAGAAACTCTGCTTTAGGTCCTGATTGGGCACAATGCTGACAGACAGTGCTTGAGAAGTGCACAGTTTTAATAATAGGAATAACAACAACAACAACATCCATATGCAACGCTAATAGCATCATCATCATGCAAGGCTGATAGCATCATCAGCATCACTAAGTGCGTAAATATTCATAAAAGAGCTGGGTCTTTAGCTTTTTCTTAAAAGTAGAGAGGGACTCTGCAGATCGGATTGAGCTTGGTAACTCATTCCACCACCGGGGGACAACAGAGGAGAACAGTCTAGCACGTGAGTTAGAGCTCTGTTGAGAGGGCGGGACCAGGCACCTTTCATTGACAGAGCGTAGTGGGCGGAGTGGAGTGTACACCTGGATGAGGGAGTCCAGGTATACAGGAGCAGATTTAGTTACTGATTTGTAAGCGAGAATCAGGGTTTTGAATTTGATGCGAGCAGCGACAGGGAGCCAGTGGAGAGATATTAACAGTGGAGTCACGTGAGCTCTTTTGGGCTAGCATTTCTTCTATTAGCGTTCATATAGACAGACTTTTTTAGCTCAGGTTTCTGCTAAATGTCATCTTTCTTTGTGCAGCAACGGCCCAATGACTACGGCATCCCAGTGGCTGTGGAGGTCACCTACGTACAGGACAACTTTCTCACCAGTGATGTTCTTAATGAGATGGTACTGCAGCCTCAATTGAATGAAAATACTAAATTCATGTGATGCATTTTCATAAACATGGTGCTTTTATTTCCTCCACAGATGCTGCTGGTCGACTACTACAGAGCAGCTCCCGACCTCGTGCAGTTCAACCAGTACTGGTGTCCTGATACGACCATGATGGACAAGATAAAGGTGGGACGGGTTGAAAAACAACAGCTCACTTTATACCTGATTTATACCTTTATACCAGACATTTGGTAGTTGACCTAACTTGTCTTCCTCCTCAGGGCTCTCTGAGTTGCCATGCGCCCAAAGACCAGGCCTACTCTCAGATCCTAGAGCACGTCTACAGTCAGATGTGCAGCATGCACTGATCTGCACGTGGCCTCCGTCTCCATTTCAAACACCTTCTTTGCAGAGCTAACAGGACGGGTGTGACAGGCGTGCACAATGTTGCTTGAAAAAAACGTAAAGATGCCTTGAATGCTCTCATGCTTGAGTAATTTGCATTATTGTGAGTTAAGACACACTTGAGTGACTCTGGAGGTGCTAAATTTGTGATAGCAGCTGGTCCTGGTTGTTGTGTTTATCTGTGATGAAAATGAAAACCCAAAACCAAACCAATATTGAACAGGACACTACAAAGAACCATTTTACGGACTAGAACTCCGCCAACCTTACTGGCCTCTCATATTTCTCTCATGGACCTACGTGCCTATCTGTGCCAGTATCCTGTTGGATGAGCAGATATTGCCAGATACGTACAATGTAAACGTTAATGTCTTGTAATTGCCTTCATAGACGAAACCAATGGAACAGTGGTTGGAACAAAAAGTGAAAACAAGTAACTGTACATTAGCAAGGTATGGAAAGCTGCCTGTGTTTGACCTAAACTGTACTCTGCAATAGGTGAAAGTTTGTGTTGGGTTGCGGTGCGGTGCGAGTGAAACCCACTGTGCCAAGCGAGTGAAATTTTTTAAAATCCACCAGTCTAATGAACCAGGTGTGTGTGTTGCTGTGTGTGTGTGTGCGCGCGTGCTGTGTTGTGAATGTGCCTGTCTACTGTCCCCCCCCACCCCTCCGTCAGGTTATGTGACATGAGTCCTCTCGGTTAGGACACATATTTGCTTCCTCTTTACCTGTACTGTATTTATTACTAACTGTGGATTGTGTGATATGTATGAAGACAGAGCAATGCCTTAAGCCTGCTGATTGATGATCCACAAAGCATTAAAATATACACACTGGAACTATTTAAACACGACTGTCTGGTATTTGTTCACTTTATTCTAAAAATATGTACCGGTACAACAGAAGTGAGTACACCCCTGTGCAATGTTGCTTAAATGTCAAATGAACCAAAATTGTGACACCTTATAGTCTCTGCACTGCTTCCAATTTTAGCAGTAGGGCATTTGCTGTTGTGCAGAATTAAAAACTAACACTTTAGGTTTACTATGATAAAAATACAGGCCCTATCATAAGAAGGTGATGCAACAAAAGTCAATCCTATTTTTTCAGCTGGTCTTTGCTGGAGGTTAGGGTTAGGGTTGCCCCAGAAGCTGCTGATGGAAGCAAAGAGCATCCCGTGCATCCTGCATGTTCGCAAACTTCACCAGGAAGTTAAGCCCCAGCTGCACGTTAACTATGGCCTCCTGCACCGTGAGCCTGATGTAGCCCGGCTTCGAGTTTTGAGTTTGTTCTGATGTCCTCGGATCACCTGAAACAGCAGCTTTAGGAGAACCAGCTGCGTTGTTGAGTTCTCCTTGTTGCGACGACTGCAGCCCTTGAAGGACGGTGGTGCAGATCCCAAGAAGAAAAGCAGTGCTGGAGTCCAGAGTCTGACTGACTTGCTGCTGCTGTGTTCAAAAGAGGCAGATTTGCGGTGTCTGGAACTCGTGGTCACTCGTTGCTCTAACTTTCTCATTAAATTACCTCCAAGGTGTTCTACTGGATACAAGCTAGGTGACATACTTTGCCAGGTTACACTTTTCATGCTTTTTTTTCCCTTTAGAAACTTTTTGGCAGCATGCTTTGCGTTGTTATGCTGAAATATTCTTCTTCTGCCATGCTTCTGCAGACTTGGAGTCATCTTGACTGCCAGTATTTTAGTACATCTGCAGGCATTTATGCTGCCATCTACAAATTTCAACACCTTTTGCACCCATGTATGCCCATATCATCAAACTTTCACTGTCAGGCCTATGCGTTGACTGTGGTGGTCCTAACCAAGTTCAGGCCAAACATGCTGGACTCCATCTGAGCTGAACAAATTTATATTAGTTTCATCTGATCAAAGAATATAAAGGCTTTATTAGCAAAGTTTCATCTTGCATTTTAGTGCCAAAGAGCAAGCAAAGGGTTTTTCCAGGCGCTGTCCATAGAGGCTGATGCTATGCACTTATCTTCACACTGTCTGAGCTGTCACAGAAACTCAGATTTCCAGTGATAACCAAATCGGAAGCACCTACCCTTCCATTTGTCAGAGCTACATTGTGCAAGTGTGGTGCTCTGCATGGTGTTATTTTAGGAGGCTTGAGATTGCAGCTCTAATTAGTGGTACCGTGGCTCACTCTATACCTCCTGATTAGTGCTACAACCGTCTTTCGACTGTCAGTTGGTCGTTTATCTTCCTGTAGCCTTTTCCATCTTTTGTTAAGTTTCACAATCAGACTTGTTTTAGTTCTTCTGGCAATTTTCTTTCCATGTGGAGCCATGATGCAGACATGAAGAAAGTCGCAGACCATCAGTCCAAAACCTTTCAGTTGTGGTGTTCACGGGTCATCTTATCCATGTTCACCCCTTAAGACTAATGTGAAATCATAGATGTACTCCAGTGATGGCAGGTTTTCTAACTTGTGTGTCAGTGAACTCACTTTTGTTGCACAGAGTTTCTACTTTTCGACATATTCAAATATTAGTTTTTGATGAGGAAATACTCTTCTCGTCAAGAAATAATGCAGTTTTTGAAAGGTGTTTTCCATTATCTGACAGTGATATTGCACAGGGAAGTACTCACTTCTGTTGCACACAGCATATTAACGCATCACCAAAAGTCTGTGAAGGTTCTCAGTCATCCAGGTCATGGTTATCCTTGTAGTTTCAATCGTAGCATCTGGACTTGCTTGAGTTTGTTGAATACGTTCCACCTCTCATCCAAGAGGCTTCATCAGTTTTAAACTGACTGGTTGGGAGTTCCAGGTTTTTATACTCTTCAGGATCCATTAACACTATTTAATAATAATAAGTAATAGCATTAAAGGCTCCTGAAGAGTATAAAAATCTGGAACTCCCAACCAGTCAGTTCAGAACTGATGAAGCCTCTTGGATGAGAGGTGAAACGTCTTCAACAAACTCAAGCAAGTCCAGATGCTACGACTGAAACTACGAGGATAACCATGACCTGGATGACTGAGAATCTTCACAGACTTCTAGATGAATTCCTTTCAAAGTTGAAACAGTTTTTTTTTAATTGTCATGAAGAAACCATGTTACTAATGAAAGCTTTTTATCACAGCTCCAACTCCTGCTCCTCTGCATGACAGCCTGACGTTTACTCTCCGTTAGAAGTACAGAGGTTCAAACAGATGAGGGGTAAAAAGGTGAGAACGTTGCATGGATACAGAAATCCTGCCACAACTAGAACAATCCAGGGACATGCTACTCCAGGAGGACTTTTAATATTTTTTTTACATGTTCATTTATAGTTGCTACAGGTATATTTGCAGTTGCATAAAAACTAACCTTAACATCCATAATGGGCTAAAATAATCCCACATAAAACATATCAAAGTAACATATGTGGAGGCTGAAAGGGACAAAAAGACAAAAACAAGATTCAAAAATGTTGGAAAACAGCCTAGTCATATCCGACCAGTGAATCTTTTTCATGCTCATACTCTCAAATGCTGTTTTGCAGCCAAGTCACAACCAATTGAAACACCCGCAGACCAACTGAGCGAGAACGGTCACAACAAAAACACCCGTGGACCACAATGCGGCAGCCAAATGTCAGATTAAACATACCCTAGGCGTGATTTTAAAAACTAAGGAACCCATTTCTGTTGTCTGTCACAAAACCCAACACATCCCCAGCCTCAAACAGTTTCTCATGTATCTGCATGAATCTCATAGGTGACTTATTCTGATCTCAAAACTGTGGAGTTTTCCGGAAAAGTGAGACATTTGCACCTCTGGAAGTAACTAAGGGCAGTTTATGCCATTCAAGATCAGTGACACTGAAACACACGTTCCTTTCCTTGATTATTTCATAATGTTACATTCAACTAAATGTCTTTAAAATTTGTAGAAAATATTAGATCTTAACCTCTAAAGTTCACAGAATGTTCTCAACTGAGGGCTTTATGAAAATCTGGGTCAGACATAGCCTCAACGTAACCTGCTTGGAACCAGATTAACAAAGCAGTGACTATAATTATATGATCTGCTGCAGCACAAACCAACATCGTGAGACCAACAGGTCAGTGTTAAGCTTTAAGTTTACTTGCAAACCCACTAATCTCACATGATGAGACGGAACATGGCCCTGAGAAAATAACTTCACTCGTTTCTCTCCCCTCCTCTCTTTCTTCAGTCCTTCTACGGAATAAAACAATGCCTGCTTCATTTCAACCGAGCTCGTGCTGGGCCCCACAACAGGCTAATCATGGAGAAGATGAGTCCTGTGATGATTCGGTTGTGGTGTGTGGGAACGCACACATGTGTGCAGACGCATGATGTGGTCTCAACAGCACAGAGCTAAGAGGAACCTTGATGAGGTTTTCAGTGATGCACTTAGCCTTTCAGCACAGTAGAAGATGTCCCATTGATGTCATAGTTTGCACGTGCTCCATGCCAGTGTATCATCGCTGGACTGCATCTTCAACTGATCTCCATTATAAGACAGATTCAAGATGCTCAGAGCAACACTGGCGCTTACAAGACCTTTAAAGGAGTCCAAAGCAGCAATTTATGAGGAAAATATGTTTTGAGGATTCCAAACTAGATTTGTTTATATGGACATGATAATCAAATGGCAAACTACTGATCAAAAGCAGCCAACTAAATTTACTTGATGAATTGCAAACAAACAACAGCCATCCTTTCATAGGTGAGCCACACATTGACTTGTAACTCTAAACTTTCATTTTGATACAGTTTGGATTTTTGTTTGCATGCATCAAAATGTGATCTGCATCAGTTCGTTACCAAAGAAAACCACGGCTACATGAGAGGGAGAGAATAATGCAGTGTAGCTTAGTTTATCATCTAACAAATGATAACAGTCCAGCAGAGGCAATGTGATGATGTCTCAATGGTAAGAGCACCCTCAGCGTACATATTACAGTTTGAAAAAAATAAAAAAAATCTTGTGGCAAATATGAAACACATGTTGGCTCCATATGAAAGTAATAAACAGCTTCTGGCCCCATGTCCCCAATTCCAGCCGTCATACAGGGCGAGCGTAGATAATAGCAACAATGACTGTCCAAAACACATTTAATTATTTAGCATGGTGCTTTCAAGCCCCCAAGGTTATATGAGACACGATCACTCACTGCTAATCACACAGTTTGAAATTCTAATCAAAGTCATGTGTGAAAGTTTAGAGTAATTTTAGTAATGAGTTGTTTTCTATAATATGATTGTGGGAAGTTGACCGTCATCCCAGAACACTGGATAACGTAATTATTTGACACTGGATATTTCTTGTAGTTCAGTAAAGCAATGCTCGGCTTTTCTATTTTAACACCAGACAGGCTTGCACATAAGAGTATATTATTTATTTTCAGCCCATAGCCAGTATAATCGTTGATAGGGGTGGGAATCACACGGTACCTCACGATACGATACGCGATACATGGCTCACGATACTGATATATCACGATACAGCAATAATCGATATACCAAGACAGTCATATAACAGTACATCACGTAATGAATAGCGTGGCAGGTTGAGCCAGAGCTTGAGCCAGAGCTTTTGTCTTCTATGCCCCCTTGCAGGTGCTTGTATTCACACACACAATAGAACACCAACACACAAACAGTGGCAGGTAGCCATCAACCCCGCTACCCTTCTCACTCATGGTGCAAAAACATTAATAAAACCCCGAACTCCCATAATGCATTGCAGCACAACAGTCCCGTACTAGCGACCGGCTCTGCATCGCTACAATATCTATAACTGAAAAATACAATGCTGGTGGTGTTGCCTGGGTACTTTATAGGGCTGGACCCCTCGATGTGGTGGTATCTGGATAATCATTTTGATAAGGGATTACCGAATACATGAAACGAGTGAAACTCTGTTGATGGAGACTCCAGGCCTGTCTATTAGCTCCAGTCTTAATGCTGCAGACTTTACATGGTGGCGGTGAAGATGTCACATTACTTACGCCTGAAGTCCGCGGGGGCTCAGTCTGCAAGTCCAGAGGGTGGAGATTTGGATTCAGCCTTCTTCTGCCTCTCTCCCTTACCTTCATCCCAGCTCTTCCTGCTCCATGATTGCTGGATTGGAGACAGCAATCAACTCCCATCAATCCTCAATCCATTCACTCACTCTCTGCCAGACCATAAACCTTGCAACCCAGTTCCCTGCCGGTCCCCGCTCTGTCTCCTGCCAACATCCCCTCGAGCTGCTCCCAGTCAGACAGCCAGTTTATTTTACGTTTGTAGAGTGTCCCTGTAGTTTCTGTTGGTTCTCGCCTTATTGGTGCTTCGTGTGTTGTTTTGAGAGCTTTATTAACTTCGCCCTAATTTAATTTAATGTTTATTTGCCATGTTAGTGTTCCGTGCATTTTTTTAAATTCCGCCTTACCAACGTTTCAGGCATTCAGGGTTTGATAATTCACCGCGATGGCGTTTTGTGTCGTTTGTTATTCGCCTTTAGCCACATTTCCCCCTTCTGTTGTTAGTTTTGTAGGTTTTGAATCAGGTTTGGTTCAGTATTTTGTTTTGGTTTCAGTTCTTGGTTTAAATAAATGCTGCTGAAGTTTCTGTCGTCTGTCTGTTCGCTATGTCTGTGCTTGGGTTCCAAGAGGTTTGCATCAACACTTGGCATTTAACGCTGGTGAGAACAGACGCTTTGCTTTTGATACAAGATATTATTTTGAAATATTGACGGCCCCTTAATATTTACAACATGTGCTTTTGTTTTGAAAGCACTGCAGAATGTATGACTGCCTCTACAAGTCTACAGATGTAGGGACTGAATTCAATACTAACTTGATGGTTAGTTGTATTGATATCTTAACTTTACTTGTGTTAAAGACACACAGGAAGTTTCCACCATGTTTTCTCAAACTACAAACACTTGAAGATGATTTATCTGTGTTACTGTCACTTTTATAAAATATTAAAAACTCTCACAAACTAAAATAAATCATCTGATAGTTCCAATCGTGTTAGACGGCTCTGTAATGTTTGTACTGACTGAAACATTCAAACACAAGACGCCACAATAAGTTATGCATCTTCTTCTTTCAGAACTAAACTAGTCTTACTACATTAACTAACATGGGGACACTTTTTAAAAATAATTTTGACAAAGGTGTGTATGGTGGCGGTATTTTAAAATGTTAACCTCAGCTACTATCATCCATAAATACTACACTGTGGAGAATAAAATATCTCACTGAAACACATTAGAACTGTTATTTCTGACCCCCTGCCCTCACAGCATGAATCATCCACTCTATGTGACCAGGCTTTTATAATTTTCATCATTGGCCTGGTGATCAAGATTTAAATTAAAAAAAATATATATATCGTGTGGCTGTTTTTTGACGAGAGCATTGTGCAGGGTTCCCAAGGGCCGGCGACTGGCAATTTTTCTCTGGTTAGTCACCTTGATGCTACCTAGGACGGGGTCATCCCTATGTTCCCCGATGGGAACACGAGAACAAAAACACCAAGAAGCAGCAGAGCTACAGCAAATCATCAAAGTTTATTTTCCTGCACATTTGAAAAGCAAATGAAAGTAGAAGCCTGCATCTAAGAACGAGAGGCCCGAAGAAAAAGGACATCAGTTCTCTGTGGCTGTTGAATCGGCTTTACTGGATGCTCCAGTCCCCCACAGTGACGCCCCCTAGTGGTAAAAGAAAAGAAGTACAGTATACAAACCCTCCCCCCATTCAAGCCCAGTGTGTCCCTTGAATAAATTAGCTCGGTAGTTTTGCTCTCAGCCAATATTTACACCAGTGCTTCAGCCAGTTCAACAACAACAACAAAAAAAAGATTCTGTAAATTATTTTTTCTTGATTCTGAAGGAGCCGAGAGAAGCCAAACAAATTTACAAAGATAGAAAAACAGGCACGTGTCGAGGGTTTAGACGTCCGCCGACCCACCCGCTTCCTCGTCCGCACATCTGGAGGTTAAAGCACACGATGAGGCAGACATTAGAGCTCACAGTCGAGAAAACGTGTGATTTTTAAGGCTGCAAAGAGCGAATCAGCTCCGTTCAATATGTCCAAACATGAATTTAAAAACGAGAAATCACAGCAGTTTTGTCGCCTACAGCTTCATTTGTCCAAACCAGTGAATTCACAACACTGTTGGAAATAGTTGGCGATTATTTCTCTGATTTTATTAACTTTCTTTTTCCTAAATGTGACGTTTGAACATAAAAGTCAAACCACTTTTATAAAAAATAGAAAAGCAGGGCCATGTCGATTTTAGTCGTCTGTTTTTTTACACTTAAACCACTCGTATCCTACATTTCCTTCGTTTGAAAGCAGCGTTAAGACTAGAAAACTCCCTTTGAAGTATGCTGGCTGTGCTGTGCTCTTGCAGAATACTTAATTTTACTTTTAAAAGGCATTCCCCAATTTCAACATCAATACTCTCATGTGGGCTCAAAAAGGTCTGCTCAACTCCACACTGCGACGGTCTAACAGAAGGACGGCACTGAGCTCTCGAGGATTCTTATTTTTCTTCTTGCGAATCTGTAACGACTGAAAAAGTTCCCTCAAGATGTGCGGAGGGAAGCGAAGAGTGAAGGTCAGGGCGGCTGGAAGGGAGCGGACACGAGCTACAAAACCCCAACAAAATCCAGAAATGTGCAGGCAGAATCTACAACTGCAAAAACTACACTGAAAAACATCCAGAAAATCAAAAACTGCATTTGTTACCGTTATCGTAGCTCCGTTACGCACCAGAGCGGTGTTAATTCAGCAAAAAGAACCGCCCCCCCCGGAAACGTTAGAAAAGAACGCCAAAAGGCCCGAGATGAGTGGAAAAGTTGCGAGTTGTAAAAATGACAATTAATCAATGATAAAAAAAGCTCCGTAGGTTGATCAATGTTTCAGCCTTACGACAGATTGGGAGGTAATAAACACAAAGACAATCAATACTGTCTCACAATGATGATATCAGCAGTTATCTCACTAAGGCTTTGAAAAACAAATCTGCAGAAAACCGACAACCTCTAGAGGAAAAACGTCCTTACACGCCTTCTAAAACCAACGAATGATCCTTTCCACGTCTCTCTCTCGCGACAGTAAACTGATAAACAAAAGGGGGGCTGTGGATTGTGAGTGTGGTCGACAGTTTTGAAAGTAGAGAGCCGGCCGTCGCTGCGCTTGGCACTGGTTAAAGTTTCTCAGCAGAGAGGGCCTCGGGGTGGAGCTCCTCCTCCGGTGCCGACGGATGGGTGAAGTGTTGAGGCCGTGGTGTCGGGCGGCCGTCACTCGTCCGAGCCGGCCGAGCGTTTCTGGCTCCTTTTGCGAGGAGATCTTCTCGGAGATGCTTTGTCTGCAGAAGAGGGAGAGAAGCAACAGAGGTGAGGGATGGAGTTTGATTAAAGAAAACCCCATTAACACACAGCTTTCAATGGGATTGTTATTCTGGTTAGGGATCGACCCATATGGGGCTTTCAGGGCCGCACTAAAACTGATTATCACTAATCAAGAATAACCAGTTTTTAGAACTTAGCAAAGTAAGTTCCAGCTGCACCACTTGTTAACACATACAGGTTAATTATTGGGGTCTTTCTATGTAACATGAGCAGGGTTCTCCCAGGTAGCCGGCAATTTTCTCCAGGTAGTCACCTTGAAGACGCCGGCTAACTATGGCTGGTCTGGCGATTTCTGTGCTCAGGATATACAGACGACTTTACTAGAGTCCGCAAAATACTTTATATAATACTTTAATTTTGCAGACCTTGTAAAGTCATCCTTCCCGCTGCCGCTGCACGAGGCGAATATTCGGTTATTCGTCATTAATTGGACCCAAATCTCCGGAGCACAGAAATTGCGGATCAGCCCCAGGAATAGCCGGAGAAAATCGATGGCTACTTGGGAGAACCCTGCATGAGGAATGACTGTAAAAGACTGCAGTGTTTATTAAACCTTCCAAATAGCTCTGATGCTGCTCCACTCTGTAAATGTGCTCATCTGTCTCTCTGTGTAAACAATGGCTTTCAGTGATTGGCTGTTACTCGTGATATGTAACAGCCAATCAGATAGAGTTGTGGGCGGGACATTGCAAAGGCCACCTACTGACTGCAGAGACAGAGAGCTGGCGTTCATTTTATTTCCTGATAATCCGTGAATAAAAATAATGAAACTAATAATGTGAAAAAGCCAAACACTGTCCCCAATAATCAGTCGAGCTCTAGTTTCATTGTTTTAGAACTACCTCTCTCCTTAACCCTCCACCGTAAACACTGATTCAATGGGTTACATCAACACACAGCTTCAAATAGGATCATTATTCCCCTCACTAGTGATCCACCGATACAGGTTCATCCTTAATGCAAGCATAAAGACGGCAGCTGGAGTCTCCAGGCCGACTGGTTGGATCACATGATCTACATCAACAGCCGTCCAGGATTAAACCATTGTTTTTGGCAGCAGAAAGAAAAGACTAAATGAGAACACCCCCGCGTTTTCACTATTTTGACCTGGTCCAACCCAATGCAGACTGCTGGGTCTAGTTTATTTAATGTTAAATATCGATTCAGTATAAAAAATAACCACTTTTTAATCCTATAATATGCTGCAACTGGTAGATTGTTAGTTGTTTGGAACTTTGGTTCTCAACTGGTCCAGCCTCAGGATCCACTATGTCTCTATTAATAACGGTCGAGACCCAAATTTTTGAAGTTTGCTGTTCCTGTTAAACTAAGGTTTATCTGGGTGTAGTCTCAACACATTTTGATACAGCCTGGGGAAATTTGGGCTCACTTTCTTGCTCACTTTTGCCAAGCTTTGGGCATTTTTGGCCAATTTTGACAAATTCTTGGTTTATTTTTGGCAGGTTTTAGCATAAATGTCTCCACTAAGCTGGCAGAGCCTCATCTAGAGGTTAATAGTGGACAACTACTGGTGTCACCACCACTAAATATCCCGCTGTTGAAAGCAAACTGTGTCAGAAGAAACACGTCCTTTAAAATAAAAGACTTTATACCACTACTATTTTAGGGGAGTTGTGCTTCTGCGACCCACTTTTGGGTCCCGACCCACCAGTTGAGAACCACTGCTTTAAAGGATACTTGTCATGCAGTTTTGTGTTATTTCTTTGGAAATTATTACTGCATTGGGTTATTAGGAGACCGATCTGGGAAGGAAAACTAACAACCTCCAACCAAACTAGACACTATTGGATTGTAGTCGCATCAGAAACAAGCCACTGTGACGCCCTAATTGTCCAAAATGAGTCAAAATGTGCACATATTTGCTCAAAATTTGTCAAAATGTCAAATAAGTGGTCAAAAATTACAATTTTTTCCCAAAATTACTCTAAAATGGTCCAAAATGACCAAAAAATGCAAACAAAAATGACTCAAAATGTGTCCAAAATGACTTGAATGTGTCAAAAATTACTTCAAATGTGTAGCCTCTACGCATTGATAAGCAAACTGTGTCATAAGAAACACGTCCTTTAAAATAAAAGACTTTATACCACTACTTTCTTTGGGGGGGTACATGCTTCTGCGACCCTCTAAAAATGGCTTCGCAACCCACTTTTGGGTTGAGAACCACTGGTTTAGAATGTATTCAGGATAATAAGGCAGCAGGTCGAGTGAACTCAGAGCTCTGTGGAACATTCTCCTTTGTTTTGCTGCTACCCGTTAGCAAGAGAGTCGGTAGGATTTCAGTGGACTTAAACATTTCCTGTGGTTGAATGCAGCTCTGGTCAAACATCAGCACATGTAGTAAGAAGAAAGCTCAGGTTCAGACACACACATCCACACGACACGAAGCAGACCTCACCTCTGCGACTCTGCACTGAAGACGCAGGAAAGCATGACAGCGAGGAAGAGAGAGAGAAAAAGAAAGAAGAGGGTGAGTGATCCTCATGCACAGTGAAGGTTAAAGTCATTCTGAAACAGGCCAGGAAGGAGGAGACACCTGCACAGACACATCGACGGGGGGAGTTTAGACGTCCAGGTTTGGATTCTTCATGTGGTTTCGTCCTCGGTCTGAGTCTAAAAGCTCTCTGGGGTGTTGTACAAACTGCCAGCTCAGTCTTTTTAGTGTAACATGCAAAACTACTGTGAGGGAAAGGGTTGGGTAAGATTTGGAACCGGTTAAAAAGGAATTATTAAGAAACTTTCAGTTGGATTCTGCTCATCGATTCCTAACCAAAAATAATGTGAGTTAATCGTCTCCTGAGCTACACACTGGTGCTCTTTCTGGCTCTGCAGTGAGACGTACATTTAGTTTTCTTTAATGAGAACATCAGTATGAGTAGCGAGCAGAGACGAGGCTACGTAGAGCCGCCGTGGATCACAGTAAGCACAGTCCAACACCTTAGGCAAACCTACTTCTTGCAAGAGTGCAACAAGTGTGTTTCGCAAAAAAGTTCAGGAGTGCCACAGAAAGTTTGCAGCTCGTGTGTTGAAAAGGCTTCATCCTTCAGGTAAACAAAGATACTAGAGCCAAACAATTCCCAACATCCATCCATCTTCTTCCGGTTATACGGGGCCGGGTCGTGGAGGCAGCAGTCTAAGCAGGGAGGCCCAGACTTCCCTCCTCCCAGACCCCGAGGCGTTCCCAGACCAGGCCAGAGACATAGTCCCTCCAGCGTGTCCTGGGTCTACCCCGAGGCCTCCTCCCGGTGGGACATGCCTGGAACACCTCCCGAGGGAGGCGTCCCGATGTCATCCAGAACAGATGTCCACCTCAACTGACTCCTCTGGACGTGGAGAAGTAGCGGCTCTACTCCGAGCTCCTCCCTGGTGACTGAGCTCCTCAACCTATCGGTATCTACTCGGCTCGGCCCGGTTATGTTCGCGTTTCCACCGATCCTGCCAGAGCAGCAGGGGGGCGGGGCTATCGTGTGGCTATCAGCTGTGCAGAGGGACACTGAAGGTTGCTGAGCAGCGATCAGTGTCCTTGTTCTCCAGGACGTCTCTGGTCTGATCAGATGCATTGGAATGAATCCCGGGACACGGAAGTTTTGCACACTGTTGCACTGAAATCCTGTACCATTGTGTCGCGGATATGCGGAAGTGCCAGCGGTGGGCAACGCAGTGGGTGACACGGACCTTGTTCATACAATAATACTATAAGGTCCGCGGTGGAAACACGGTATGAACAAGCGGTGTTTTACACATTAGTGTAGTTTCTCAAAGTTTGCTCGCTGAGCTGCCGGTAACGGCATGTGGACTACATACTACATACACAGTTGCTCACCGATGACAGTTGTCTCGGACCAATCAGCGGTCTAGAAATTTCCACGTCACGTTATACAACCGGGCTACTTTTTTTGGAACCCCGACGGAGTAGGGACCAAAAAACATGGTACCTGGTACCTGCTTAACAGGTACTTTTTCTGGTGGAAATGTGGCTTAACTTCAGTCCTGAAACTGCAGCCTCCACTGTTGCAGACACATAAAATGTTTTGTTTTTGTTCATAGAAGCTGATTACTTTTAAATATATGTGGAGCCTTGGAACAGGTAAAATGACACTGAAAATCACTGTAGCCATCAACTGGCTCCTTTTTGATGGCTGCAGTGATTTTGGTGACACTATAAGAGTGAAGTCATTGAATATCTGTGTCGTGTCTCTCTTTGCTGTTGCAGCGGTTTTGGAATTTGCAGACGGTCCCTGTGCACTCGTCGCACAGCCGGCTGCTCATAGACACCAATGTTATTTCTGCAGTAGCACATTGTCTACCTTAAAACAATGGGAAAGAGGCATTGTTTATGTTTTGACAACGTATCACTAATGAGTTATTGATGCCGGAAGTCCGAATCTGGACCAGAGGAGACATTTTGACTTTATTCTCGACATTTTGACTTTTTTCTCAAAAGTGCATGATGAAAAAAATCTATTTTTTTCTCATGAGTGGCCCTAAAACATTTCCGTAGAAAAGAGACTTTTGGACAATCCTAGATTAAATGTTTTAATTGGTAACATGCAGTTAAATTAATTTTATGCAAAAAAGTCATATTAACGCCACTGGTTTAAGTTTGTTCTACTTAAAGCCTTTAATTCCTCTCAAATGAACATTTCTGCAACTAAATTTTAAGGAAAGTTAATTTCAAGTTCCCAGTATTACCAACTTCAGTAATAGCTTCAACCACATGTAAAATGTAGAACATGGTTTTGTCATTAAACTTACTATTCTTTCATTTTCTTTACTTTGGTCCTGTTTATTCACTGTGTGAATATTCAATTTGTATTTGTCTCTACGTAGTTTGCATCTTTAATTTTACAATTTCTAGATTTCTCCTGCATATAAATGATTTCTTCAACTATTAGTTTAAGGAGGAACAATGCACAGCAACACGTTTATCTTTGTACTCGCTGCCATATTTTTTGGTTAGTAGATACAAACAGGTATCAGCACTGGTCTGAGCTCAGGAGGACTCAGTGAACTCAGTAAATAAAGTTCAGATCTAACTTTTTTCTCATTAGCTAATAAAGATTTATCTCATTTCATCAACTGCAGATGCAAAAATCCAGCTTTTATATAGACGGACTATTTTGATGCACTTTTCTCATGAAAGCAGCAGGAGGGTCTCTAATTGGTCCAAAGCACAGCATCCAGAGTCCTTATTAGATCTGAGAGGTTCAGTTATTATACAGATGCTGGTGGTTTTTCTTTGGCTGCCTATTCGAGCCAGAGTCAACTTCAAAGTCTTCTTCATTTACAAGATTTAAAACTGACTGGCTCCACTCAGTGTTTCCAAGCTTATTTCTCTGTAATGTCCTTTAGACTCTTTACACTCTCTGGATACTGCTTTAGTTATTTAACTAGTCATAGATTGAACAACTTAACAATTTGCTCACTGCTCCACTATTTTGGAATAAGCAGACTCAGTCCAGACCTCCACATTTCAGCTGATAAATCTCATCTTTTACTTTGGTCTCTGCTGGTTTTGCTGGTTGATAAAAAAAATACCTTAATTTAGTTTGTCTTGTTAATATATAACAATTATAATTGTTAACAGTGAGTGTGTGTTTGTACAGGTGAATCCCTACATCTCACTGTTTGTTCATCCTGATCCCTGTTTTGTGTTTCACTCTCCTCAGACGTCCTGAGTCGGCCACACCCACCTCACCTGTTCACCTCTGCCTTGCTGCATGGTTTTTGTTTGCGTGTGTGTCTGCAGTGGAGGAGGCTGCCTTCTAGGACCGCAGTTGTAGGACTGCATTTCTAGGTGCCTTGTAACATATAAAATGTCGACCACTTGTTTGCTCCAAGGGGAAGCTAGCTTCTCTAGCCCACACTGGCAAAATAAATAAATAAATTATGCGTAGTTATGGGTAGAACAAACCTTTGAAACCATAAGTTGTTCGTTATAAAGTACCATTTGGGTGTAACAAACCTAAAAATCTATAAATGCATGGACAGACGCTAGTATGTTGTGTGGAATAAATCTTTCAGACCATAACTTAGTATGTTAGAAAGTAATATTTGTGTGGAATATACCTGTTAAGCAATAAATACTTGAACAGAATGCTGTATTTTGGGTGGAACAAACCTTTACAACCATAACTTGTTAGTTAGAATGCACTATTTGGCTAGAATAAACCTTAAAACCAATAAATATCTGGACAGAAATTAATATTTTGGGTTGAATAAACCTTTAAAACCATAACCTGCTCATTAGAAAGTACTATTTGAGTGAAATAAACCTTAAAATCTAAAAGTACTTGGACAGAAATGAATATTTTGGTGGAGTACACCCTTTAAAACCATAAGTGGTGCAGTTTCGTGATCATCCACTTCAGTAGATGGTGCTGTCATGACAAACAAGGGTCCTAAATGTGGGGTCCTAAGACTGCGGTCCTGAAACTGCAGCCTGCAAAGACATAAAGTAGGCTCGATAGAGATATTTCAAGATTTAAGAATCAGTCACAACACAATCGACTGGAACTATCTATTTTCTACAGTTTATGACGTGTAATCTGAATGTTTTCTGACTTTCTGACTGATAAACGACCAAATACACCTTAAAAATCACATAAAACACATCAAATCAAAATCTCAAAAAATGCAGTGTCTTGGTCTTAAGATGTTGTTGCCTACATTTCTGTAATGTCAAAATAAGTTGGCATCAAGTCAAACAGAAATCTGACCAGCATGCTTTGCCTGTGATCAACTCTGCACAGGCCTGACTCATCCTAAATGAGCTTATTGATTTTGCCTCCAAGCTCCAGTTATTTTATTATTCAGTAAACCACCTTTGAACTGTCCCTGGTTCAGTTTGCATTTTGCTATATGTCTCTGTACCTGACTCAAAATGCATGTACAGTGTGCAGAGCCTCTTTGGTGATGGATAAATAAAGCTGCAGGTCACATTGTTAGTTTGATTTTTGCTTTTTCTTTGCTCCCAGATGACTGCATGGCCGCAAAGCATAATGGGAAATATCTGGGTCCCACTTCATCTAACAGCTGATTGGTTTAGATGATGACTCAGCAAAATGATGTTCGATAAATACGTTTCATTTAAGATGAATTATTGAGATTTAGAGTTTAGAATCTCACTTTAAAGGTTTCCATTTAACAGAAAACATTAGTGGAGCGGGTAAATGTGGATTTGGGGTCGGATCATGCACTTTGTGATATAAGCATGAAATTTGGCATTAGTGTTCCTAATTGGTCAATTTTTCAGAAAAAAGTGCTAGCCACGAAAAAAATTCAACATGGCGGCCATTTTTCAAGATGGCCACCTGTTCTGACTCCATAAGAGCCACTTATAAAACCAAGGTGGAGCTTCCAGAGACAAAGCCAGAAACTGTCATACTAAGTGTGGATGGTGCATTTCTAGTGAATACAGTAACTGGGGAGAAAAATAAGTCATCCAATTTAACTTGTACATTGATATCAGGGTAAAACCACCTAACAGAGGCCCGTTTGCCAGCCATCTTGAAAAATGGCCGCCATGTTGAATTTTTTTCTTGGCTAGCACTTTTTTCTGAAAAGGTGACCTATAAGGAACACTCATGCCAAATTTCATGCTTATATCACAATTTGCATGATGGTTTGCCCAATCTGCTCCACTACAAGGCGAGATTTTATATGGCGCCCCCCTCCATCAGTGATTTACATACGCTTCCCGATGTTGTGGCGCCCCCTGGAGGCCACGGCACCCTTAGCATTTGCCTATATTGCCTAATGGGCCAGCCGGCTCTGGATTTATGGAAGCAAATTCAACAGAACTATACAGACATTTTTGTAGAACAGTGGATATGTGTGTCGGACTACAACAAATAGCAGCAACTTTAGCAGCAACAATAGAATGGGATGTTAGCAGGATCAATAGTAATAGAGCAATAATGGTAGTGACAGTACTGGTATTACTATTTACAGTAGTCATAGAGGTAGTAATTATGGCGGTACTGAGTCATCAAAGCTACATTTAATCTCACAAGTATAAAGCACTTGTATAGAACCTGGGGCTGTATGGATGTGCGCTGTGCTCGCTGGAGGCATTGCTGGGAGTTTAGCCATGTGTTGTCGTGGCGACACTGCTCAGCAGCGGTGAGTTACGGCAGAAAAAGGCCGTTAAATATAACAGTGATGAAAGAGATTTAGATAATCTGTTCTTTATCTGGGTCACAGCAGGGAGCTGCAGGTGTCTGCTCAGCACAAACCCACAGCAACACAACAGTATGAAGCAACAGCATGACACACGGCTGCAGGCAGCGTGAGAATTTATGAATGGCAGAACTGAATGACCTTTTTAAGGGCACTGAAGAAAAAGTTCGTTTTGTTTTTTGTCACAAACAAAACCATTACATTACAGCATTTCTGAGTCTAACGTTGTTACAAAACCAAATAAAAGTACGACAGGCCCGTCGCAGTGCAGCATCATTTGAATAAGAATAGGACAAGCTGACACCTAGGATTTACCAAGGCAGCTTTTCCTACATCAACATGTATTTGTTCCATCCATAAAATGACAAAGCGTTGCTCAGTGCTCAGAGTAAGCTCTTCAGATGTCTGTTTTTGCTGATTAACAGTAAAAAACCTAAAGATGTTTCTTTTTCCATCCTGTATCATACATAACTGCATCAAATCCTCACATTTGAGAAGCTGAGGAAGCAAACTTTTATTTATTTTTTTGCTTAAAACAATATTAATAGTAATATTTAAGTGATGATTGAAATAGGTGTAGCTAATCAATTCTCTGTCAAGATTACTAATGGCTAATCGTGGCAGCTCTACTTTCTCCAGCATCCCAGGTTCTCATCAGGCACATTACTGAGCTCAAACTGGGCAGGTGGATTTTAAAAATGTGCTTTTCAGGTCTGTTGTATGACTAACACGACTGTAGATACTGCTGAGGAGCAAAATGATCAGAATATTGAGGTTCAGATGGTAAATGATTACACAAACAGACATGAGGACAGTGTAAAGAGAAGAGAGTTCACACACCTTCATTTCATGCGTAAACTCTGTAAGACAGCGTGTGTGTGTGTGTGTGTGTGTGTGTGTGTGTGTGTGTGTGTGTGTGTGTGTGTGTGTGTGTGTGTCTGTGTCTGTGTCTGTGTTTACTCAGCATGTGTTGAAGAACGCAGGAGTTTATTAGTCCATCTGCTGTGGACATTAATCCTTAG
>OMNN01098567.1:0-11371 GCA_900302755.1 Chromis chromis
TTTTTGTAGCCTTATAGCTAGAACCAGGCCTGCCAAAGGGCAACTGAAAAAGATAATAATAATACATAAAAACTGAATAATACTTCAGCTAACATACAGCTAACAAAATAACAGTCCTCTGTAGGTCAGCACGGTATCCTGGTTCAAAGTCCTGTGTTTGACTTATGCCACCATAAATGTCTCCTTATAAACACTCTGCTAGTCTTTATACTACCTCGCCTGCCTAATGCAATGTCCTGCAGATTAAAAATGATGCTAAAGTTGACAAAAAGACAAAAGACAAAAATAAGTATTGCTAATTACTGCTAATTAGCTACAAATATTAGCATGCTAACCTAAGATATTGTGCATAATATGTAGCTGTTAGCATGTACCACGTACAGCCTCAAAGAGCCTCTAGCATAGCATAGCATAGAGCTAACAACACTTTTGTTCAGTGAAACAAAATAACGTATTGAAGTGGCCTATTTTTCAAAACTTGTATGTCTAAAGTCAATAGACATACAAGTTTTGTATTAAATTATACTATTAAATTAAACAGCAAAAGCTCTTTTGTACTAACTGTTTCCCTAATAGGAACTGTTGGGTGTTAAATGAGCCCGGCCTTGACCTGTAAAATCAAATCCCATTGAAAACCACAGATTTATTCAAACTGTGCAAATTACAAGTACTGTACTGTTTCATTTTTTTAAAGTTGTGCCCATACTGTCTCACAATATTACATTTCAAAGGCACAAATCGGCTCGCCGTACATTCATAGTCCCTGCGATTGTGTAACATAATGTGATTATTTGGTCAATATGCGGCCCTGCACGCTCCTCATTCATCCGTGTGAGCCGACTGATGGTGGCAGCGCCTCACTGATGTTGTTCGTTTGAAAGCTGAATGAATGGTGCAGATTAAGGATCATCTTTTTATGCCGTACTGGGGGGAAATTCATCATCTCTCCTTCCCACTTACGCAGACGCACACATGTGTAATCCACCTCTGCTTTAGAGATGGAGATTAGAAAACAGTTCAGTTGTCCTCTTATATGGCTTATATAGGAATTCAATGATGCATGTTTACATTTCTGGTGAGAGATTCAGCTTAAATCTTCTGCACATTTGATCGTGCCTTCGTGTTTTATTCCTTGGTATGGTGCATGGAGAAAGAGATTTCTTTTCCTTGTGGAAAACTCGAAAACATTGTAATTTTCTAACCAGAGTCTGTCTGTCTGTCTGTCTATCTATCTATCTATCTATCTATCTATCTATCTATCTATCTATCTATCTATCTATCTATCTATCTATCTATCTATCTATCTATCTATTAGAATTTTCAAACTTTCCATCCATCCGTCTCTCTCTCTCATTATGTCCAACCCCTCCACTCCAGCTTCAAGGTGGAAGGAATGGCATTAGGCATTTTGTAATACATAATTGCATCCCCATGCTCAATTTTTAATCAAAGGCAATTTAATTAACTTGGAGCCCTTCCTGATTTCCTGCTGGCTTTGATGCATTTGAAACGAAATAAAAAAGGATTGTACATTTCCAAGGAATATTCCTGCACTGGAACTCCTGGAAGTGTGTCTCCCCGGCTGCTTTCTCTCTCTCATGTAGAAGAAGCTTCTGTGCTGTGTGTGCAGCGATACCACAAACACTAACTATCGCCTGTAAGCAGTAGATCCAGATGGAGAGAGGAGCGGACACACAGAGGCACTAGATGTTTTTTTTCTAATAAAGAAAGACTCACAGAGACGGAAGGGAGATAGAGGTGCTGAGATAAGAGGTGGTGCTGTATTAGGACGTGCACTGTTGGGAGGAGGCATCCTGCGCAGATAAGGACATCGAGCCTGCTGTCAGAGGCAGTGGTATATCTGTCTCAGATTATGTTGAGATGATGGCTTCATCTTTACGGCCGGTTTATCTGCCCGGGATATTTACAGGATGACATGACAAGAGCTCAGGCAGCAGGAGAGGAAGAGGCGGCAGGATGTAACACGCTAGATCAGGGAATATTACTTTGCACTCTGCCTCTGCGTGCATGCTTGTAGGTATGCCTCTCTATAAAGGATTAATGCAAAGATAATGACAATGCAAGTTCTTAAGCTAATGGTGCACACATTTCACCTTTCTGTCCCTTGTCTCTTGCCATCATCTAAAAAGCCTCTCAGTAGCAATCTAGTTGAACACCCTTCTAGTGCCTCCCTCCTCCTCCTCCTCCTCCTCCTCCTCTCACAGCTAACACTCTTCATGGTGTCTTGCCACGCGCTAAACCTCTAATAGCTGTGTTTTGCTCAGTGATTTTCATTTAGGACTGTTCTTTGCTAAAGCACAGGCCTCTTTGAAGTGGCTCCAGATAGAAAAAAAAAGAAGAAAGAAAAAAAAAGCAGTCTGTTGTGTTTTGAAGGCGTTGGCTATTTATTCAGGCTGACTGCATTTACATGGTGCTGGCCCCGAGGACACAGAAGCTAAACTCAGAGCGGGACGTAGTTTCTTTAAAAAAAAATCATCTCTAATGCATAATTCATTATATTGACATTATCTTTATTCATAGTCATTGTGATGTATGTGAATCATGGTTGTGTCTATGAATTGGTCTCAAAAGGAGGGTACATTTATAATGAACATATAGCTGTTTTCTATGGATAATGGCTCATTTTGATGCAGGAGTCAGGATGTAACGGTGCTTTTTGCATTGCCCTCGTTGTCAGTATGCTACCTCTATACTTTCATCACATGCCAGTGTGAAAGCGTGTGTGTCTGTTTTTCTGTGCAGCCTATATGCTTATTTGTGGCTTTCTTCTTGCGTCCTTCTGCTTGTCGATCCTTATGTGTCTTTGAGCCCAACCGATATATCATTTGGCCAATTTTATTCATTTTATCGGCCTTTCATAGACATATCAGTGTTGATGTGTCAGTTGTGCTGATGCTGGGAGTAGTTAAGAATAGGTGTCATCACATACACCGATCAGCCACAACATTATGACCACTGACAGGTGAAGTGACACCCAAATAAACATTGTCCCAGAACAAGCACACTCCCTCATGCAAATGGAAATCCCAAATGTCACTGGCCTACCCCCGCAGGAAAATGCACCCCACCACATGGCAAAAACATCAACCAACCAGGAACATCTTGAGGAACATGACAATGGCCCAAGATGTTGATTTGACCTCCAAACTTCCTAGACCCCATAAGGGGGACCAACACAATATTAGGCAGGTGGTCATAATGTTATGCCTGATCGGTGTATAATTGGTCAATAACATTCAGCCCTAATTTTATTAATCAATAGTTTATCCTCATTCTTCTCAGTTTTCACACTGATATGTTGTTAGGCATGAAAGTAGACACAGTGTTATCAATGTCCTGAAAAAGCAGTCTCTTCTCTTGGTTTATATTCTGTTTGAAATTGAGCTCCTGTGACCCTGTTTGTGATTTCCGCTAAAGAGAGGACCTTCCTCCCTCTTATCGTCTGGATTTACTTTCAATCACAGCTCAGGGACATCTTACACTGGGTCCACTGCGAGATGGCGTCTCTGATTGACAGACTGTGGTTGAGATAATTTGGTTTGTACCCTGTTTGTGTCTTGTTCCCGTCAGTTCAGTGATATGATCACACGACAAAAAAGATTTGTCAATCTAAGAATCAACAGTGGCAGTTTGATTGTGCTCTGGGTCTTTGAGTTTAAAGCAGTCATGTGAATACTGAAAATTATAGTCACGTCACGTCAGCGTGTTTGTCAAAGGATGTTGCTACAAGTGGTCACATTTGGAGAGCTAAATTTGATTTAAAACTTAGGGACTACTAAGATATTGGTCAAAGTATTAGTTGTTCCTTTAATTGTTATAATGCAGCCTGTCACACAATCACATAATAACAGGGGGGAAAAAAGCAGATGTCTTTTTTTAGCATCACAAATAAAAGTTTAATTCATAACAGAAAAATAATAGTTTGTGATTTTGTGGTGATTTCACTCCCAAATCAAGACTAGTAATCCCAATAGTCAGTATGATTTTTAGAAACACATCATCTACTTAGAATACATCAGTTTTACTTGAAATACACTTTTCAAATAGTGGCTCTTTAAAAAGTGCAGGACTGGGACACTGAAACTAAAGAAGGGCTGTAGTAGTTATTTGACAGGAGGAAAAAGATTGACAGCAGCTAGTGTGAGGCATAACCCTATGACTATCTGCCCCTTATGTGGTCAAAAATGCTCTGAACCATTGGGCATGGACCAGAGGACCTCTCAGGGTGTCCTATGGGGTCTGGCACCAGGACTTTGGCAGTGGATCCTTTGGGTACTCTGGCTTGTGCAGTGGGGCCTCTGTCAATCCAACTTGTTCCACTGCATCCTGTTGACGCTTGATCAGAATGGGGTCTAGGAAGTTTGGAGGTCAAATCAACATGTTGAGCCATTGTCATGTTCCTCAAGATGTTTCTGATTGGTTGATGTTGTTGCCATGTGGTGGGGTGCATTTTCCTGCGGGGGTAGGCCAGTGACATTAGGGATTTCCATTTGCATGAGGAAGTGTGCTTGTTCTGGGACAATGTTTATTTGGGTCTAACCCTCTAAGTCTCATCAACACTGATGCCAGAATCCAAGATTTTCCAGCAGAACACCACATAGCACCAATATGATCAATGTTATTCACTTCACTTGTCAGTGGTCAGAATGTTGTGGCTGATCGGTGTAAGCCTGCTATTGAGCGCTAACGTCAGCCATCTTGCTCCTCTCCTTCACCTTTCTGCGTGTTCAAGTTTTCTAAATCCACTTTACTATGGTAAACAACAACAACCTCCAGGCTGCCAACCAACCATTGCTGAAAATGTTTTGTTGAGGATTTGGATAAGTGTAAGTGCAGCCCTGCTAGTTTTTTCAGTAGATTATCCATTGTAATGACAGTGCTCTCCTTCCTGTATGCAAACGTTCCACCAAAACAATCACTATTTTGAAGGAACACTGAAGTGGCATTTTTCGCCAAACTCCGCCCAAGATGATTGTTTTTTTCCCCCTATAGCTGAATAATATTTCGGTGCAGCTAGACCATTATGTACTATAGAATGGGCTGGCAAAGAGCTTAGACAGCAACAAATGAGACGTGTTGTCATTATGACACTTACTGTTGCTCATGCAACAATGTTTTACGTTTGCAGTGCAAAAAAAGTGGTTAATCTGATTGATGCGATCACATCATGATATTGCCGGAATCTGTTTAGGAAATACTGGAAACGTTTGGAAGCATTTACAAGATAATAATCATCCTTCTCCCCTAAGCTCAGCTATCTGGCATCATCACATGCTCCCTTGGATGAGAAAAAGAGACATGTAGTTTTCTTCCAGCCTGATATTCAGTGCCTGTCTGCTGCCTGGATGCGACATCTACAATTTAATTATCGCTGGGTGCATGTGTAGGACAAGACTGGGTGTCAACAAAGCCTGGAAAAAAAAGGTTTAATAAAGGTTGCCAACAACAGAATACAAAATGTACAGGCACATGTCCTGTCAACAAAAAGCCAAACCACACCACAGTACGAAAGGCTTTGATAGGCTCATTAAAGTACTAATTAAACCCAACATCATATTAAAACACATTACATAAGTCCTGTTACTTTTGGAAAAACAAACACTACCTTCTCACACATTGTATTCATATTTCCCACTGACCTTGAAACTACTTTAATTGGCCATAGGAGCTCAACATCGTTTGCCGACATGTTTTTCGAGCGGTGGATCTCATATTGGGAGGTGACTCTTTGATCTAGTGTTCCAGTCCCTTCAGTTTCTGTGGGAATTGATAGGCCTTATCTGTGAAACATCCAAGAGAAGATTAAAGTCTTCGCATCACCGTTAATCTCCTCTGTCAGCTCTAAAGGCACAGAACAATGATATCAGGCTTCTCATCTGTTCTCTGCTGTCAGCTTTTACACCCTGGAGGTGCTCAACTCAGGAGCCAAGTAATGACAAAGGAAGGTGCCAAAAGCTCAGGAACTTTTGAAGTAATACCCTCTGTCTTAAATTTGACCATCAGTGACCATTTGTTTTCTGTTCGGGGGACTTCAGCAGCATTGAACTGACAATTATGATACAGATGAAAGCTTGCAAAGAGGAAGCTTGCTGCCCTTAACTGTACAATTTAAACCTTGCTCATTGATTTTTTTTTTGTGATTGATTACTTTTCACAGCTTTTTAATCCAAACTTTTGCGATACGTTTTTCATCACTTCCGCAACTATTGCACCAGACTAAACCAAATCAACTGCTCTACCTCACTGTGGACGTCTGCGGATATTAGCATTTAACTTCAAAACACCGCTGTGCCACAGAAAGCCGCTCAGTCCGAGTCTTGGACACTCAAAGATCTTTGGAACAAAAGTGGTGTCCACAAATAGAGGATAATTCACAAGCAAGTCAAAGGCACTGAGCTTAATGTTTGAGGAAAGACATGCACACCAACAGAGAACTGGGCACAGCTGACAAGACATGGATTTGTTTTGCTGCAGTGCCTGGCAACCAAAAATCAAGTGCATCTCAAGTAGTTGATGCCTTTATATTAGCTTGTGAAAAGATTAGGCTTTGTCCTAGAGTCTCTTTTATTAATATTACAGAATAACTAAAGTGTCTTTGTTCTCATTCTCAGGCCTTTTCCCTGTCACTATGTAACAGTCTTGCTTTAGTTGGTAAATTCAGTCAACTACTCAGCCATTCCTCTGTACCTTTTGTTTGTCAGTGTCAAACATAAAAAGAAATCTGAATTCCCCAGGTTTAAAAGATAAGATCTCTCAACTAGGAAGCGAGAAACTAAATTTAGGCAGGTTAACCATATTCTCCTGCTGTCTCAGTTATACCAAAACCCCAGAGGAAAGTTCTGCCTACTCTCTCAAAGTCCTGCTCCCTGTAAGTAAAGCCTCTCCAAGTGTTAACTCTAATTCACAGCCAGATCAGTTTGCTTTCAAGTTCTGTGTGCGTCTGTAGATGGGCTACAAAGTTGGCGGTGACCTTCACGGTTACAGACCAGCCCGTCCGTGTGTGCGTTCTCCTCAAAGCTCTTTAAGCGTGCTCGAGAGTGGGCACGGAGTACTGCGAGCCCGGCCTAGTGGCTCGCCGTGGAGATAAGGGGGGGGTGGTGTTGCTATGGAAACGCCCGGGGGGTTGCCGATCCTCGCAGGCAGACCAAAGACGAGGTGGGAGTGTGTGGGATGGAAGCGGTATGCAGACAACAGCTGTATGAATGGCAGTTTTGATTGAGGTTATTCAGATTTCACAAACTCCGTCGTGTCCGTGTGTGAGGTGGGGTCACACAGACGCAGCCAGCATTTTCCTGTGAGCGTGCTCACTGCTTCTGATTACCACGGTGAAGTGAGGGCATGGAAATGAGCAGCTGTCAGTGCTACAGAGTTTGGCCCGAAGAAGTGTTGCTGCAGAAGCTACACATTTTAAATTCAAATTATTTATGTGACACAGACACCAAAGGCAATGTTTATGAACTTTGCCACCAGTGGTGCAGAAGATCAGGTGCTGCTCTGCAGACATCAGTACATTTACATGCTGATTGACTATAATCACGTTACGGTCAGTAACCAGTTTAGGGGTTAATGGTTGAAGGATGCGGGTTGCTGACAGGAAGCACTGACATAGAATAAGAAAAGAGAAATATGAAAGAGCAATACTGCTAATTATTTTTCATTTAAAGCAGCACAAATCATTATTTTTATGTTACCTCAGGCAGTTTGGGGTGTTTATATGTAAATACTATAGATATTTTACTACTGACTCTTTTAAGTTGATTCTCTACTTGTCTCCTGTATTTTCTATGTAAACACTGCCTGCAGTTCAGCCCAGTTTAGCCAGAACTTTTGTCACATGTCTGCTGCTCACAGCTGAATCTCTAACGGTTACCTGGTTTCACCAAGTATCAGAATTATTTTTTGCTTTTTACAGAATATGGTTAGATCAAACATTTTATTTCTGAGACCTGTAGAATTTTTACAACATATTATGATTTTAAATGTAGATTTGGCGTTTCGTAATGAAACCAAAGGTCACACATGGTACATTCAGGGACCATCAGAAAGTTGAAAAACTGACAATTCCTTCTGTTTTCACAGTTTGTGCTTCTGATAAATGGTGTAACTTTTTAAATAAAAAATATAACACATCTTTGAAATCTGCCAGCGGGTTTTCAGACTCAGAGAGTTAAGAGTAGATCAAATGTGAAACCCACAGAGAAAACCTGACTCAGCGATTCTAAGAAAATGGGCTTTTGTTTCTGACCTGCAGGGTTTCTCAACTCTGCCATCATCAGTCATTTTTAAGAAAACACTAGCAGCTAGTATGTGAAAGTAGTGGAACATTTAGCATCTAATGATCCACGTATTCTTGTAACCAGCTGACAGAGACCTAAAAGAGCTAAAAAGGGGTAGAAATTAGGGCGATTTGGGGAAAATATCTAGTTTTTATGACAGGTATTGTGAGTACAATTTGATTTGCAATATAAATTTATAAAGTCAAGCTTCAGTACAATATTTTCTGTGTAACAGATTTAAAACATGGCTGAGCATTACTACGTGAGACACTGTTAAAAGCATGGTTGCCACACAAGGAGGACAGCATGTGAAACCATTGACACACAACTTTACAACTTTACAACTTATTGTAATAGCGATTAAAGGTTCAGCAACAGTGCATATTGGACTTGGATTCATCAGGTCGACACAAACATGACTCCAAATGATGGCTAATGTTGCTATATGTGTGCTAGATATATAAATGAGCAACTAGTTGTGTTTACAACTTGGCCTGCTGCCTTCAGGTGTCCCAGTAGTTGAATTTACACAGTAGCTTAACAGACAATCTGTTATTTGCTCCAACAATAACAACAATAACCAGCCTTCATTGTGTCAGCCTTGCCAGTTTATTTCGATACATTTATTGCCTTACATCTGTCCTCATTAGTCTTTTTGGCAAATAATCAGAGCACGGACAGAAACCTGAAGTATCACAGTAATTCTACTTGTTCAATAAGTCTGGAGTGATGATTGAATTAATCTGCTTAAGCTGCAAGTCAGCACTCTGAATGAATAATGGAGTTGCCCTATGAAGTCAGACTGAAATTTATTTCATATATAAACACGTTTAAAGAAGTATTGCCAGCAGCTACAAACCAGATATAAACCTCACTGGAGTGCAAGAGCAAAACAAATCCATCTTTATAAGTTAGTGCCTTATTCAGTGGCCACTGAGGATTGCAGCGTTTCTCAGCTTAGTTTTCCACTTTCTAGTCAGCAGTCATAGAGTTGTATGCTTATGAGCACTGGTGATATCATACAAGACCCTAAAATGTGTGGTATTCCGCTCCAAGTTGACGGAAGAATCACACCATTGTTTTGGGTGAACGCCGTTTTGTCTCCGCTAGTTCTCGACTGCAAGTGTCACATAATACTTCTATAGTACGTACTTCAAATTGGTAAAGTAGGAGTGTTTTCAGTTGCTTACAAACTGTTAAGTCTCATATAGATTTTTACTTTTTGGTGTCTTGCTGATCAGTGAGGAATTCCACCACCTCACCTTTCTTCTTTTTCAAAAGTGCCGCATGAAAATGGATTAAATCAGTTTGACAGACTGTGGACATGCGTGGGGCTCCTCTCACAGAATCATTATTGTTCTTCTCTGCAGCGCTTCTCCACTGTTCCCTCTCTGTTTTTCGCTTGCTGCTGTTTGGAGCCTCTGCTCGGCCCTTTGCTTTAACCGGGGGTCGTGTTGGGCTGAAGCTGCCGTTTGCAGCTCTAGCTGGAGGGGCTTTACGCTTATCTCTCCTCGCCTGCACCTCCCTGCTGTCTCCTTCTCTCTCTCCCTCTCTCTCTCTCTCTCTCTTGCTGTCTCTCTTTTTATCCTGTCTCCTCTGTGATGCTCCTCACTGCTCGCTGTGACGCTTCCTCCTCATGAATTTTTCTCTTTGCTCAATATTAGTTGGCTGTTCCTACATCGCCCGTCACGCTCTAACTTTCTCCTGCTCTTTTTCTCACTTCCACACCTTGAAATTGTCTTCTTAATTCTGCATAATGGTAATATCCAGGCTGATGGACGATGGCTGATGATGTACAGAGCGGCAAATGATATAGTTTTATATTTACCAACTGATTCTTTTGTTTATAAAATGTCAGGGTGTCTATTCCCAGATTTAAAGGTTAAATGCTCAAATTGCTTGTTGTGTTTAACCAGCTGTGCTAAAATCCAATTTATTGTTTCGTAATATACTAATAATAAAACTGCAAATCTGCACATTTGAGAGGCTGTCACCAGATTTAGTATGGAAACAGTTAATTAACTATCAAAATAGTTGTTGATTAATCGACTGACTAATGGGAAATCCCTATTAAATGGTGTCGTTTAGGGTCATAAATGTTTAAATATGAGCTGGCTCAATATTTTTACAGTTAGGGTTGCATTTTCAAGTTAAAATTGCAATTTGAAACAATTCAATTAGCAAACTGCAAAGGCTGCAGTTTAAAATATACAAGGTGTGGCTGTTAATTATTGAGGGTTTAATTCAGCTTTTTTTTTAAATTCAAGCAGACTAAAACTTTAATAGATTGTATGTGCTGGTCCATTTATCATTATGAACGTCTTTTAGGCATACATGCTGTGGTTCAACTGACTTAAGCCCAGTCTTTTTATTTAATAGAGAAACCTCATGCATTTTGCAGCACATCTGATCCAGGGTTTAACCTGTTGTGCCAGTGGTTTTATAAATTCATTTGGTCTTCCTTGTGTGACAGTCTCTCATTTGATCTCATTGATTGGGGCAGTGGTGGCCTAGTGGTTTGTGAAGCGAACTTATAAACGGTGGGTCGCTGGTTCGAGACCCCGGACTGGCGAGAGGTTGAGGTGGGAAAGTGAGAGCGACTGCTTGTCCCAGTCACCACCACTGTGGGCCCTTGAGCAAGGCCCTTAACCCCTGACTGCTCCCTGGGTGCTGCACCACGGCAGCCCACTGCTCCTAGTATGTATAGTTAAGGTTAACTTTGAATAGGATGGGTCAATGCAGAGAAGGAAGGAACCCAAGGGGATCAATAAAGGTTAGATTATTATGGTATTTCATGGTAATCTGTTCTTTTACCACATTTCACTGTAAAGTTACATAATTGTTTACTGCATTTAAATCACTAAAAAAATATTATTATTTTGCAGGTATTTGCCATTATTTGAAATTAAGCATGTATATTAAGGACTGAAAAATGATAATTTAATTTACCTGTTATTTTACAGATTTTATGTTTTGTTGAATTACAGAGAACATCTAGTAAAATCATAGTAAAAAAGTATTAATTTACATGTTGACTGTTCAAAAACACCCAAAACAACAAAAAACTGTAAATA
>OMNN01098570.1:0-13248 GCA_900302755.1 Chromis chromis
ATTTTTGTCACGTTTTAGCATAAATGTCTCCACTAAGCTGGCAGAGCCTCATCTAGAGGTTAATAGTGGACAACTACTGGTGTCACCACCACTAAATATCCTGCTGTTGAAAGCAAACTGTGTCAGAAGAAACACGTCCTTTAGAATAAAAGACTTTATACCACTACTTTTTAGGGGGGGGTCGTTCTTTTGCGACCCTCTTAAAAATGGCTTTGCGACCCACTTTTGGGTCCCGACCCACCAGTTGAGAACCACTGATCTTGGCCCTAATAGACGGCCCTGATTATAACCCCGCTCTGTTTCCTTCTACAGCAGGTCGATCGCTGTTAACTTGAAAGCTGCATCGTTTCTTCGTGTGTTTTCCATGATGAGGTGCATGAAGCGCAAAATGACTGATCTGAAGAGTTTAGTTTGAGTGCGTCTGTAAAAAGATATAAATTAGCCGCATCATCGTTTAAGCTGCAGGGTTGGAAGCGTGTGAAAAAAGTAGCGGCTTATAGTCCGGAAATCACGGTAGTCAATACTTCAGATCAGGGATGGGCAACTCCGGACCTCGAGGGCCACTATCCTGCATGTTTTAGATGCTTCCCTCTTCCAACACACCTGATTCAAATGATCAGCTCATCATCAAGCTCTGCAGAAGCCTGATAACGATCCTGATCATTTGAATCAGGTGGAAGAGGGAGACATCTAAAACATGCAGGATAGTGGCCCTCGAGGACCAGGATTGGCTACCCCTGATGTACAGGACATAAAGAGGATTGAAATCACTGTACCCTTCAGACCTTCGGTGCAGACAATATGCATTAACCTTTTAAGACCTGAGCCTCAAAATGTCCACCTGGTCTTTTTTTCTTATTTTGATTAGAAAAAGGGAAGAAAATGTCCTACCGTACCGTAATGACACCATATTGTCTGTAAAGCGCAACGCCTCAGCTTTCAGAAACCACTGGATTTTTTTCCCGACAGCATAAACAGTGACTGCCCAAACGTGTCGCCGATGACGCATTAGGACTTAAAGGGTTAAATAAATACATATAAAAACACAGACTGGAGTCATTGTTCTGATGGTGCAAAATTACAATTCAGTGCAAATTACATGAGCTTATTAACTGTATAAAGTGTATGTTCATTATTCATAATAAAAAAAAGAGATGTTGAAAAAAATACCTGTGAACACCTGGGCCCTGATGACGTCACGAGGCCCTCCCATCAACCAATAGGCGCTCGCAGTGGGAGTCTTTATTGTTGAACTCCTCCGACAGGATGCCCTTCTCTCGTGTTACTCTCTCAGACTTGACGCAAAGAGGGGCCGGAGGCAGCGGAGGGAGAGCTGGCGGAGGGAAATGCAGCGGTGGTGGTGGTAGTTCACCTCCTGAAGCATTCAGGAAGCACACGGAGCTCCTGTCCACCTGCGAACATCTGCCTCTCGAGCTGTCCGTCCCGTGTCCGTCCGTCTGTCGTGGAGACGCGAGATTAACTTTTGGGGCTGTTGTTGTTTTTTTCTTATTATTTTTTCTTATATGGTTCACATTCTCCAACGAGCTCCCAGCAGAGACTGACTTAAAGGTAAGTCGCCACTTCTTGTGATTGATTTCACCCGTGGAGTGGGGACGTCACGCCAAACTCCACGTCCATCAATCTGCCACATTAAATGCCGCTTCTATTGTTGATTAAAACCCAAATCTCTCCAAACCAAACTCCCACTAATCCCCCCTTGCATGTCGGTTTTCTCCCCAGAGGACATTATTATTGGGTTTCTAATTAGTTGTGTGTGTCACTGACTGCAGCAGGGAACCAGGAGGACAACACGAACCAGGACTGGGCTTCTAGGGGGGGTTTGATCAGAGCTGCCTGTGCGAGAACAGAGTGTAACATTCCGGAGTGATTAGATCTCAGCTGGGAGTGAATCAGATGTTTGAAGTGTTGCTTTCTGGCTTGGAGAGGGACAAAAAAAAAGTACTTTCTAGCTTTCCTATTTAGCCTCTTGGTCTTTACCAGTCCCCTCCCAGCCTAAACCTAAAGAGCCCTCTATCAAACCAAAACCTGTGTCTGTTTTTACTGGTGACAGCTAAAGAGGATGTGAAACTTTTTGGAGAGTTATCCATGTAGTCAGCTGTTCTCTCCTATTCATCTTTCTGTTTTTATTTCATTCTGAAAAGCTCCAGTTCTCGGTAGACCCGGGTGGAGTTTTAGCTGCGAGGTCAGACTGCGTGACCCTCCTGACACAGCAAGCGCTTCCCAACAGCTGTGGACTCGTTTTAATTAGTTCAGAAGCGACGTCTGTTCCGGCGGTCCTCCTACGAGGGGTTTTGACTAAGTCCTGACCAAGAAAACAAGACTTGTTAATCAAATTGTTCAGTCCTCTGAGAGAGCAACATGTCATAATAGTTTGAGTTCAATTTGGACTCATTGTGGGCATTAATGCCTGTACAATACCCGGGTCAAGTAGGGTAGGGTAGGTCCATCTATCCATTATCTGTACACCGCTTAACCCTTTAAGACCTGAGCCGCTGTGTGTGTTTTCCTTAGGAGCAAAGGGGCTGTTTCGCGAGCTTCCTGGGGGGGTACGAATGAAATTACCGTAATGACACTATGAAATTACTGTAATGACACTATATAGGCTGTAAAGCGCAACGTGGTTCATTCGTATCTCCCCAGGAATCCGTTAAATTTTTTTCCCATAGCGCAAACTGTGACATAATTAAGAATGAAATTACCGTAATGACACTATGAAATTACCGTAATGATACTATTTTGTTTGTAAAGCACAGCATCGTTGCGCTTTACAGCCAATATAGTGTCATTACGGTAATTTTTTCCAATAGCGCAAACCGTGACATAATTACGAATGAAATTACCGTAATGACACTATGAAATTACCGTAATGACACTATATTATCTGTCTATATTGGCGCAAACCGTGACATGATTACGGTAGTCCAAAGTGTGCTTGCCCAAACGTGTCACTGATGATGCACTAGGACTTAAAGGGTTAATCCTCTGTAGGGTCGCGGGAGTCTATCCCAGCCGACACCCTGGACAGGTCTCCAGTCCATCACAGGACCACACATAGAGACAAACAAGCACACTCTGATTCACACCTACAGACAATTTAGAATCACCAATTAACCTCAGCATGTTTTTGGACTGTGGGAGGAAGCTGGAGAACCTGGTGAAAACCCACGCTGCACAGGGAGAACATGCAAACTCCACACAGAAAGATCCCAGGGGCGAACCGGGACGCGAACCGGGGATCTTCTAGCTAACAACCGAGCCACCGTGCAGACCTAATAGGGAATCTGTTAGCAAATAAATCAATACTGGCATGAGACAATATCTGAATATTAGATTCTGATAATCGGCCGATCTCTACCTGACATGCACCTTTGTTATGTGATGATCCACATTATTGTTTTATCTGTAAGTGGTCAGTGTTTTGGTTCATTGGTGTGCATGTTCTTCATATGAAGTAATTATGCCAAGAGCACAACTGAAAACTGTTTCAAGCTGTTAATGTAAAGTTTATGTGGTAATAGACGGCACAGAGTTGACTCATTGGCTTATTAAACTCACTCAAACTACACTAGGTTTGTTTCTGCTTGAGTTTTCTCCATTATACCTTATTGTCTCAGGTAGGAGATGATGTGTGTCCTAAGGATCTGTCTAACTATTGTTTTATACTTTAATATATCTGCTAGAATGGTGTCAACCTAATCTCTGGGTCATTGCCAACACAGACAGCTTAGATAACCAGGATTATCATTCAAGGCTCGCAAGGAATGAGCTGTGTTTTCACCAGCCATATTCCACCCAGCTGAAACAATACGACCCCCAAACACATCCCGACACACCGCCTCTCCAAATAAGCCTTCTTCCTTCTCCAATGATGTTTTGCTTAAGTAGGAGTGGATTTAAAGCATCAACCCAAACAATGTTAATAAGGAAGAACAGATCTGGAATCAGGGGAGGGGGGTGTAAGTTAAGGGTGGGGAGCCACTGGGGAGAAGTTACTGGTTTGGGTGGAGCAGCAGGGGAGTTGGGGGGGAGGGGGTGTGATGCGGCCCGGACGTGAACTCGGAGAGGATGGAAGTGGGACCACATGGTTGTCCCGAAATTGCACGGCTCTGGCCTCTCGGAGGTCTGAGGGCAGCCAAACCGCACGTTTGAGGTTTGGAGTGAATCAGTGAAGCAGGCGCAGACATTCTTTAAAGGATGTTTCACAGAATTTACATTCCTCACAGCCCCGTTCACAACACTATGATGCTCGGTAATGCCCTTTTTACTTGGTAAGGAGGCTGCTCTCTGTAGGCAGGTGTTCATGTCATGTTGTTAATTGGCTTCGACCATTTTCCTAATAAACACCAGACTTTAATAGGTTAGACTCTTGAGTGGCTTTTATCACATCGCTTCATTACCAGTGTGTTTCTAAGATCTGGGGAAGTGGAGAGTATGGTTTCTCTTCATGCTGTCCTCTATCTGTATTCATGGCAGCTATAGAAATGCTGCCCAGCGACAGTGATGTGCTCGGCTCCTGCTGGCACCGTCCCAGCTGTACTGCAACGCAACCTTGACGTGTGATGAAACTTAACATCGGCAGTCTCGGGCGGTGACACACAGGCAGTCACTCCTCCATCAAATGCTCTGAGCTATGACCTCAGTCCCAGCGCATAGACTGATACTTAACATGGAGACAGCCAGTGTCTGTGCATGTAACTGCAGTTATGATTTGTGTGTCTGTTGCTGTTTCTGTGGACGGAGGGTTTTGTGGTGGTGGGGTAGTGCAAGCCTTTTAACTAGCACACATCATTTATTGTTTGATGTGATTCAGTGAGGCAGGCAGATTATTGTTTTCCACATCATTTGTTTTCTCTGTGGAAGTCCACTTAATGAATGTGGTTCTGTGCCAAGGAGCTGCAGACTAACTGGCTGCTTCACCTTAAGATGCCTAACTGTTTCGTGTCCGTTCATTAAAAGCTACGACTGAAGGTTCTGTTGTACAAATTGGAATTAATGGATGTAAGTGCAACATGACTAAGTGTTCCACTCTTTTCTTCTGCCCACAGGACTTGGGAGTGAGACCCCCATTAAAATAAGCAATCCCAGATTGCTACAGAAGAGAGCGCTGAGGTAAGATATGATAAGACATCATCACTATCTTGTTTTATTGTGCCCTTGGGTTAGTGACAGCTGTGGCAGTAGGCATTACATTTTCAGGTTTTCTGCCTTTCATATTCTTATAAATATGGTATCTTTAAAGACCTGGAAGGAATCTCTTTAACTGTTGTTTAGGGCTGCACCTAATGATTATTTTTTTATCAATTAATGTAATGATTTTTTTTCTTCGATTAGTCGATTAATCTAACGATTAATTTATCAATTATTCTAATGATTATTTTTTAATTACTCGATTCATGACAATGAATTTAGCCAAAATAAAAAGCAAAAGAATGTCTCTCAATATTTCAAGAATTTATTCAAACACATCTCTTGAAAAACAAAACCTTTGTTACAAAAGTAACCAGATTAAATGTCCAAAAATATGCAACCAGAACCAGCCCAGTCTTCATGGTAATCTGGTTTAGGAACATGAATCTCTCCAAAATAAAGTTACAGCAAGTGCTGCTCAATTCAAGTAAAAACTACGGTGGCCCTGAAGTGGAAAACACAACATTAACCACAAACACAAAACACCATTAAACACAAAATTAACGGAAGAGGGAGGAACAATATGTACAGGACAAAGAGAGAAATGAAATGACTGTACTCTTCAAACCCTTGCTGCAGACATTAGGTAAATAAAGACATTAAGTAATAAAATTCTTCTAAACAAAACAAAGGAGCTTTCAAAAAATACTACTAATAAGTAACACTGTAAGGCACATAGCAGATTGGAAATTACAATTTAGTGCAAATATGAGTGGCAAGATAGTGCAAATAAAATGAGCTTAATTACTGGATAAAGTGTGTGTGTGTGTGCAAGTACAGTCCCTGAGGATTGAAGTCCAGTGTTGATTTGGGGGTGGGGTCAGAGTCTGAGTCCAGAGATTGTAAGTAGAAAACAAAAGGGGATCTCACAAGACATGTTTTTGGCCTCATGAATTCATACATTAATTATAACAAAATTTTGGGAAATATTATGACATTTATATCTAAAAGGTCAAAGGTCAGCTTCACTGTGACATCTTATTGTTTTGCAAAAACACTTTCCTGGTCATCATCACTCGGGGAAAGAAGGAGAGTTGGATGTAAACTGCAACTGTAACATTGGAAACTGACATATGACCACCCAACCAGAGCAATGCATAACCACACTCAGTCCTGGCATATGGAGGATTTATTATTGAGCTGTCATGTTTTGTAGGATAATGTGCAATGTCCATATCCATGGCACAAAGTTTGGTTATTCAAGGTTATGATTACCATTTCAAATGGCTCTTAATTACATGTAATATTGTTTGGACAATTTTAACCTAATGAATTAAGTTGTAGTCAGTGTTGACTGTATTCTTAGTTTTCTTACTTTTACTTTTACTTTTCTTACTTTTAGTGTAAATTTCATTTTCCATTTAGTCGGCAAGGATACTAGTCATTAGGGACACAACAATAATGATCACATAAAGCAATTCTACCCATGGGGATTTAAATTTGACATGTGAATATACCATACGCATTGGATTACTACTGAGAAGGTTGTCTTCGTCTGCATTTTTGTTTTTACATTGATACTTGAGTGTTCTTTGGCACAGAGCAGCAAAGAAATGTAAATGAGGTTCAGAAGCAGACAAAGGAGTAAAAAGAGGGCAGTCCTCTTTCTACACAGAACAAAGCTGAAAGTGTGAGACAATCTTGCAAACATAGTCAAATCAAGTCTAGTCAGTTTCATTTAAATAGCCCAGCATCACAAAATCCAATTTGCTTCAAGTTGTTTTGCGATATCTACTGTTAGACCCTAGGTTTGGATAAGGGAAAACATCCCTCTAAATACTTCAATAAGAGAAAAAAGTGGAAGAAAGCTCACGAGGGCCAACTGAGGAAGGATCCCTTTTCAGGACAGACTGACATGCAAATAATGACCAAAATAGTAAGAATGAGATGGATAGTCTTGTGGACACAATATGCAGATGATGTGAAATCAAGTCTCTGTCCTTTACTGATTGCCTTGTCAGAGATTAACTGTCCTTAGTCAGATCGGATGCTTCCGACAGGGCAGTGTCCAGGCTTAGTGAGACAATAAAAGATCAGCTCACTTCGCCGCTCAGCAGTGTGAAACGTCTCTGCAGCAACATTAGCAGGATTGCTCAGCATCGCGTCGTTGGCTGTGTGTCAAATAAACCACACAGCGCTCCACATTAAGACTCTAATCTATTAAGATTCCTTTACGACACCGAGGATGTCCGACTCGGTGACACGGGGTTGATGCCAAACTGTGGGCGTGGCTTTGATTTGAAAATATTATGCATGTTGGGAAATATTTAGTCATGAAGACAAATGTTGTGATGATAGAAAAAAGATCTACTATATCTGTGTTTATCAGTGTGTTCATAACTCTGTGGTTACTGGAATGGACAAAACCACCAAGTCATGTTTCCTCAGGCCTGGACTCTTTCCTCACATCAGTAATCTACTGCCAGCTTTTTTCATAGCTCTATTGCAACTTTGTGGTTTTGAATCAAATCCATAAATGACTTCAATATGTTTCAGAGAGAGAAATTTGCTGTGTATCTGTGTGAGGGTGTGACGGGGTTAAAAATGTCTCATTATTTCTAGATAAATATTTGGGGACTGAAAACTTTCTAAAATTTACAGTCTGAAATCCAAATATATAGTTTAGATGATTGATTGCTTGTTTTCGTAGCTTCATCCAGAATCCACCGAGTGACTGACTAGATTCTTGACCACCATTCAAACCGATCCTGCTTCTAGCAATATTTGTAATGAACTGGATGACTGTTTGATCACATTCAGATTGACTCAGCGAGCCCCCTTACTACTGCTTACACTGCTGCTCTATAAACAAATCCACTTTCCCACAGCTCACCCCTGTTTCAATAACAGTTGGTATTTTTCCTGCACCCCTCAGCTTCCAGAAAGAATTCTCCTTCGACGAAAAAGACGAGCCAGCCAAAAGCACCAAGGATATAGATGTTAGTCTCTTGGCCAATCTCCCAAAAGGTGAGTTAGGTTTTTTTTTTACTTTTGCTTGCTGAAAATGACCCTCACAGTGTCAACATTCCCAGGGTTTCGTAAAGTCACTATTGTGCAACAGCTGCCTTTTTTTTGCCAGATGGATTCATGTCAAGATTTGTCTAAAACCAGTTCTTCTACAAGCCACAGGCCTCACAAATTGTACAGTATGAACCTCTGTGGTGTCTTATTTTCTCAGCAGGCTCCATTTGATCCAGGATATAGGTCCAATAAAGATTTAAGGTCCAGTAGAAGTTTGTGGCTCTGTCAAGTCCCACTGGATGGTGAATATAATGGCTTGAAGAGCTGTTGAGGGCCACTTCTGATTAGCTTTTTACAAGCTGTCTTTGTCTTTAGATGTGAAACTGTGAAATAAACTTATTGCTATAGATCAAATCAGTCGTTGAATGGTTTAATCTTCTGGTTAACATGCCCCAGATGAACAAGCTGTTGCATCTTGTACAGCTTTACTGATGGATAGTGGTCCCAGTGTTTCACCATTTCTTGCACAAGTTGTGAAATTTAAAAGGCACATTTCTGAATTTAAATGTTTCCATGTGCAGCTGTTTGTGCTCAGATCTATTTTGTTTTAACTTTGTTTGTAATACAGGATAATTAGGGTTGGGTTTCAACAGTTTGGTATATTGTGGAATCCAGATTTATTCAGCTTTGGTAGAGACAGATGTACCAAAACATTCAATTTGCAGGCTTCTCATTTTTAGCCAGTGCTGATCCTGACTTTCTCTGTTTGAAATCAGCTGTATTTAAATAACATTAAGGTTGTAAGGAACTTGATATTGTTGTTTGGTTTGCAATATTACTACACCAACATACTGATACGTAAACTCAAAGAGATTTAGAAGTTCACATCACATCATTTTGAGTATTTGGAACCTCCTGTTATCTCCCATTATAGGGTTTATATAATTGAGGCTAATCAATTTAATCATTCTGAATTAAGACCTGCTGTATCGAGGAGCTTTTACAAAATGAATCGTACAAAGTAAATAGGTGAAACTCGTTTGTTCAATGTGTCATATGCCGTTAATCCATTTTTATACTGTTTATCTCAGTGTCAGGTTGTGGATCTTATTCTCCCAGAAAATGCCCATGACTATCTTAAGGAATGTTTTTGGTTTGTCATGTTGCTGTCTTCTTTTTTTAATGAGCCAAAACTCTATTTAGTTTGTTTTTTCTTGTTTCTTAAGTGTCTGAATTGAGGAAACGATTTGAAGGTATAACCACAAGCGCGAGTGACTGGGAAATGAACAGGTGAGACAATAATATTACAACTACCCATAGCAAAGCTGCCAGCATTTTTAATATGATTAATAGTGATGAGCCGGGTAAGAACATGTATAAGGATGACTACTCTTTCCTTCTTGTCCACAACTAGAAAGGAGCGTATCGCCCGACGGTTGGAGGGCATAGAGGGGGAGGTACATCCATCTCTGCTGCCTAGCTTGGTGGCCAACCGGCTGCTGGAGGAGGACACACCCCGATACACCAGAGCCTCTGACCCCTGTGAGCCCTGTGCTGGTAAGACAAGCTCATTAACTTGGCAGTTTGTTTCTTTGTCTTTTTTAATGCTCTCATTGTGACTTGGGTAATCTCTCTCAAGTTACAGTCCAGCGGTATGGGATGGAGGGGTTTGAAAGTCCAGAAATGCAGCTGAAGGCTCCGGAGCGACAGTCCAGAGCTCGATGCAGGCCGGACCATCAGTCCTCCATCCACACGGAACCAGTCCACAGTTCAGGTTCCATGACCGGTGCCCCAGAGCTGGAGTCCAAGGCTGACCGCATCGCCCGCTATAAGGCAGAGCGGCGCAGACAGCTGGCTGAGCGCTACGGGATCTGTTTGGATCAGGAGCCAGACCCGGACCACACCTCCCGCTATACCCGCACCCAGAAAGAGCCAGAGGGCTTAAAGAAGCGTGCTAGAGGGGACTCGGTGGGGGAGGAAGGGAGGGACATCACCCTTTACAGCAGCACCTCTGCCACTAGCCCGAGAGCAGGGCGCTCAGCACCACCATACAGCCACGGCGACCCAGGCTACGATGTCGGTCGAACCAGGGTGGACTCGATCTCAGAAAGGGAGAGGCTGATGAACCTGGAAAATCAGCGCAGGGCTGCTTCACATGAGCCTCCGTCCTCTTCCTCCTATATGGACGTAACTTCCTCTTCTGCCAGGGTGCCTGCTAAGGACTATTCAGTCACAGGGATGCCACCCAGCTCACCCAAGCTGAGCAGGCATCCGCCCGTCTCCTCACCAAAACAGGGGGTGTCTCCTGGAGACCTATTCATTGAGCAGCAGGCCCACAGCATCCTCAGCAGACAGGGGTGAGTAGAGCAGGGATGCTTCTTTCATCCCTTTGTTTCCCCTAAGTAGTTTCTCTCTTGTGCTGCTAAATTGTCATATAGTTTACAGATTAATGGCCGGTCTTTGCATTTGATATCTCATTAGGAGGCCATTTCTGCTCTAGGGTTCCCAGCTTTCCTTCAAATCTGTACACACAGGGTTCAAGCCAGAACACTGCTGTATCATTCCCTTTAATAGATGGAGCCACTGTGACAGCGGTATCCATCCAACCGAGTCTGTCTCTGCCCCTCTTTTCATTCACACATGTCCAAGGTCGTCCTCTTGGCAGGACTAGTGTTTCATACCAGGTCAGGCAACCTGAGAACAGACCAGCTTCCAGTGAGACCTGCAGCTGGGCAGATTAAGGCAAAACGTGTGTGTGAGTTGTTTCTTTAATTCAGATGGATCTGTTGAGAATAGCAAATTGGTGTACTTTCTAAATTCCCCAACGGAGCTCTTACTGGCCGAGCAGTTGCAATTTTGTTAAAGCTATTTCCGAGACAGTTTGGATGAATTTGACCGCTGACTTTGTAGCTGATCCAGCATCCTGAGAGATATTGCTCCTCTTAGAAAAATATGTTGAGTGATTCACCATTCAGCAATGTCGATCAGTGTTTTTAATGCTTCCATAAAGGACGGTTTGAGTCTATTAAAATCTGATTGTTGTCCATCGTTACAATACTGTCCTCCCCAGGTTATGGTGACCCAAATAGTTATTACTGAAACTGTTGACATCCACAACCCTTTTCAGACCAACATCCTGGTTCAGTGAAGACCTATTCCACTGTACGTACACCAAAGCTAAATTACAAAGATCATCTCCATATTGATTACGTGCACAAACAAAACCACAACAAACATTGACATGGTAAATGCTCCGCGCCTTTACAGTACATCTGATATGCCCCCCCCGTTGTGTTGTTGTGTCTGTATCAAAATCTAGTTCCTTTTATTATCTCAGTGGATGTTCAGATTTACTGGTGCAGATAACAAACGCGTTGTATTTGATTAGTACACTGGAAGCTAACCAGGGTAGTTTTCAAGCTTAGGAAACTTCAGTTTTCTAGGGTCAGGGCAAAGTGGATTGTGGAATTCACTGGGGTGCATAGTTACTTTTTGCCCCAGGGCCCCCTAATGGGTTGATCCGACCCTGAGATTATACTTTCTTCACCCAGAGAGTGCGTTTTGTTACCTGCCCTGCTTGCATACTGCCCCCAATTTAGTGCCATTCACACTGACAAACGTGTGAACATGTCTGTCTGTGTCTTTATTACATCAGCATTGTTTCCCCGTCTTCAGATCTCAGCACTCTGGGAAATCCAGTGTAATGTAAAAAACAACAAATACAAGACTAAAACAGTACATAATTAATACATTCAATAATACAATTCAAAACGCTCGTCTTCAGGGAGTCATTTGTTAACTTTCTTCTACCGTATTGATTGTAAAGGTTTCTACTAACAGAACGTGTTTATTACCCTAAGGTTCTCGCCTTTAAAAGTCTCAGTGGTGTTATCTCACACTGATAAATGGGTGGCTGCTACGGAGGAGAATTATTAAGGCTCCACTACTGATGAAACATACAGCATCAGCATGTACGCCCCTATATATCTCTGCTCTTTAGTTCTGATGTAACAACCTGCAGGCCCAGCCCAGATCTTGACCAGGCTGCAGCTCTTTACTCTGCATATGAAGATGCATTCTTTGGCTCTACGCCGCCGACCACGCCATTGTTCTCTTCATATCTGTGTTCTTGTCTACCTCGCCCCTCTCTCCGTTCCTCAGTCTCCCTCTCAGGTTTCAAAACTTGGCCGTGGTGTGTGTGTGTGTCTGTGGTGCAGGATGGGTGTTGTGTTACTGTGCGGCTCAGTGCGACTCCACGGTCACATCTCTGACCCACAGCTGGGGCTGATCAAAACCAGCGAGGCCTGAGAAGAAAGAAGCAAACAGGAGGGCCTCCCCTCTCCCTCTTCTCGGGGCATCTGTGGGTCTGACGTGATTAGTTACATTTTAGGACTTGTAGTAAAATGTTATGAACAAAGGTCACTGTTGAACCATGAACTGACCTTGAGTTTCAAAGTCTATTCTTGGCCTTTGGAACGGTGTTTTTACTCGGCACAGTTAAACGTAATATCCCTTTTTAAAATAGTGTCTTCAAGTGCTGTCGGTCATTAATGTCAACCCACGTTGCTCCTGGCGGTGACTGTATGTTTGCGGTGTACTTACGGAACCATTTGTGGCTCTTTTTTCTGTAAGAAAAGAGAAACATCTTTCATACAAAACCGTCCAGCCCATTAAACAAAAGCTTTCCTTCTCTGATTTATGATTAAATTTTTCCTGAATCCAGGGTTTTTAGGAGAAAACTGAGCTCTGTCTTGATTATATGTAGCCTTGAAATAATTCCATGCAAGTATTTATTTTTTATTAGGTGTGTCTCTGTTCAGACAGCAGTTCAATTTAAGTCGTTGACCTTGATATTTTAAAAACAACAACACGTGATATGAATTATTAAATACCTGGGTGAACCTTAACAGAAAAATAAACAAAAAGTAAATTGACCCATCCTATTCAAAGTTAACCTTAACTATACATACGAGGAGCAGTGGGCTGCCGCGGTGCAGCGCCCGGGAGCAGTCAGGGGTTAAGGGCCTTGCTCTAGGGCCCAACAGTGGCCACAGTGGGGGTTCAATCCTCTGACCTTCT
>OMNN01098570.1:13268-25179 GCA_900302755.1 Chromis chromis
GTTATGCTGCCTGCTCACATGTTTGTGTTTGTGTCCACCTGATGAATATAAGTCAATACATACCATCCTTTTTAAGTAGTATCTAGCCTTTATTGATCCCCTAGGGGAAATTCCTTCTCTGCATTTGACCCATCCTATTCAAAGTTAACCTTAACTATACATACTAGGAGCAGTGGGCTGCCGCGGTGCAGCGCCCGGGGAGCAGTCAGGGGTTAAGGGCCTTGATCAAGGGCCCACAGTAGTGGTGACTGGGACAAGCAGTTGCTCTCACTTTCCCACTTCAGCCTCTTGCCAGTCTGGCGACTCGAACCAGCGACCCACAAGTTGGCTTCACAAACCACTAGGCCACCGCTGCCCAATATAGTATAATATAGAATCATTTTAATTAAGTCATAGTATACTAAAATGATAACGGACTATGAGTCGAAGAGCGCACCAACTCTTGACCTTTGTAATAAAGACAAGTCAGCCTACTGTTTCAAATTATGTTGTTGAGCTGTGATATGCAAGCTGCTGTTTGGAAAGTTTACTCTCGACTGGCAGGGTACATTCAGAGTATAATTTGTAACTTACTGACTTGAATTGAAGTTATAAAACAAATGACACGTCTTAGTCTGCTTGGTTATGACTGTTAAATAGCGCTTCCATCACATGTGAGATTAATTGGGTCTTAAATTTAGATCTGGTATTACTACAAAGACAGCCTTTGGTCCACAGCCTGCTCTCTCCCTCCTGCTCTTTCTGTATCCATGACTAAGGGGCATTCTCCTCGATTTTGTAGACCCGTCCTTAATGTTACTCAGCATCAGAGAGCCTTCATGACTCATCGGGCTCTGTTAGAGTGAGATGGCATTTCCTCTGAGTATCTGCTTCAGTAGATAAGACCTCAGTTAGAGGCCTGACTTCTCTCTAGATACAGTGATGCATTGATAACATGGATTTTGTGCAGTCTGTGGTCAGTTTTAATTTAATATAAGTCATTGTGTTTTTGCAGCCATTGCTCCTGATTTAGTAAATATTAAGCAAGAGATGTACTAATCAGTCTCTTTAGGCTCATCCAGAACCACAGTAACAGTGAAATATCTCACCGGCGAGTTGAACTTGTATTCTCAGGATCCTGCCGGTGGCCAAGCCCATTTTCACTCTGGTCAAGCTCAATGTGATGTCAGTGGTGTGTGTAATGTGTGTCTGTGTGTTCCAAGAAACGAGCTCAGTGCTGAATGTAGACTGTTACCCACCCACCCAGCCACGCATTAACATGTTTCCCCACTGGGTTTCCATCGGTGCAGTGCGAGGGCGAAACTTAGCTCTGATTGGTTCCTCCAGACTGACGCTGAGGGCGACACCCACTCCCTCATCAACTGGCCGTCAAGGTACACCAGGCTGGTTGTTGTCTCACTTGCTGTGTTCCCATTCAGCTGGACTTAACCAAAACCCACCAACCATTATTGGCAGCGCTTCTTAACCTTCTCTCCAACTTTTGATGGCGATACTGCATTCACTCCGTTTGGATCCTGGGCTGATTTGAAGACAGAAATGTTTAAGAATCTCCGCTTTTGAGCTTTGGGAGTCGGCTGACATCATCATCATCTTCATCCTCCTCACTGTCACCAGCTACAGTCCCCTTGGCTTCGAACCATAACTTCATCTCTCATGTACCTGTTGCTGTGTTTGACTTAATCCCTATTTCAAAACAGCTGTTTGAATGACCACATTATATCAAAACTGAGAAATGCAGCATAAAACATAGGTAGTGATGTTGCCGTATTGCTTATTAGTTAGTTAATACCCGGTACTGTGCACATAGGAGCTGTGCCTATAGTACATACAGTCAAGCCCAAAATTATTCATACCCCTGGTAAATTTTGATCCAGGTCAGAACCAAGACCACATGATTTCTTTCCAACATCTGATCTACTGATTGCTGAAATCTGATCAGATTACTTCTGAACAACTGGGCCCAGTGTTTTAGGTTTTGAAGTATCACAGTTTTCCAATTATAGTTGCACATACCTCCATGGTGACGGTGTAAACAGGAATATCTAACAGCTCATTTGGCAGGACATGTCATCACGCAGATTTGCTAAAATGTTTAGAAAAGAGCTGAAATGTGTTTCCTTGTGGGAAATGTAGTTCAAAAACTGACTGTAAGAAAGAAATAACAATAGTAGGAACAGGACTTCATATATACGAAAAACTTTGCGTTAAAGCAAAGTTTTTCTCTGTCATTAAGACTGTCCTACAGCTCACAGAGTAAAACTCACATACAAACTGTGTGCTTTTCTAAGTAGCCCTGTCTGTTCTCTTAATCTCAAAATATTGTTTGACCTTTAGCAAGATAGCTTTAGGCTTGCAAATGAAGAGGATGATAATTTAACAAAAAGGTCTGAGCTCTAAAGGGCCAATTCACAATCAGAATAATGCCTTCCTTTATAGGACTGGACCATCCTACCAGTCTACTACAACATGCCAAACTGTTCAGTGGATCAACCTTTTATGCTGTAGTAACCTGAATAAAGGCACGTGGTCGTTAACAAAGTTACGATTTAGGAAATGTTTGCTCAAATTAAGACTGAAAATTTATGTAATTGTCAGCATTTGATATTTGACTATTTTTGGGACTTGATTATAAGGATCACACTATAATTTACCAGCTCTAATATCAAGCAAGAGAAAGACTCATCTCCTCCCTTTATGCTGAAAGGCATTCGCACAAAGGATCCTCGAGAGGAAGAGATGATTGCTATGTTTGTCTGTGTTATTAGACCAGATACCTTAGTCATCTTTATGAGCCACTGTGAGACCTCTGCTTTGTCTATTCATTTACTGTAAATGCTAACCAGTCCTTTGTCTCCCTGAAAGAATCAGAGTTAGGGAGAGGCTTGCCAGAGAGGAGGGCCGCCAGAGAAGCCCAGAGATGGGAAATGTTACAGAAGCTCCAGTGTATCGCAGACAGTTTCAGCATCAACCCCAGACCTCTACGCGCTACCACTCGGACCCACCAGGCCTCCAGCAGTCCTACTCCCACCCTCACCATCACCCCCAAACTCAGCTCACCCGATCTGGTCCCCAGGGAGGACAAGAAGTTGGCAGTTACCCCAGTTACCTGTCCATGGCCTCTGGTCCCACGTCTAGAACCGGGCAGCCGCCACAACAACAGGTTCAGGAGGAAGAGACTGAGGAGTCTGAGGACGTGAAGACGGAGGGCCTTCTGAGGAGCAGAAAAGCAGTCCTGCCCTCAGAGATTCGACGCAGGGAGAGGAGCACCGAGGATCCACGACGAGGAAGAGGGGAGGAGGAGCTGGAGATGGCCAGGGTGCCAACCCTTAGCCATGCAAGGGAGGCTGAGGCAGAGGATCCTGCAAGAGGAGGACCCAGAGGCAGACTCAGGTGGGATGAAGCAGAGCACACCTACCATCTCCAGTCTCCAGAAAGTAGACCCAGAGAGCGGGAAAATGCCATTTATATCCACAAAGGACTGGCTGCAACCCACATCCAGCCCAGAGCATCACACGCTGGCCCAGGAAGCTCCGCCTCCAGCACAGCCTTGAACCGCTCATTATCCGATGCTGGGGATCCACGAGGGTCCGGTCAAAGGAACCTGCAGCATCAGATTCAGGAGCCCCAAGAGGTCAGACAGGGTGAGGGTTTCAGTAACGTCGAGAGTCACCAGGACTCGCGGGTGTCTGTGGCCCAGCTCCGACATTCCTACATGGAGAGCACCACCACTCCTCCAACCCACCGCAGGAACGAGCTGTAGGTGGCAAAGTAAAACACTACACCACTGCTACTCATTGGCTGCCTGCTGTGGAGCTCACACTGATGCTTGTTACCTAACATCGGCTGGCTACTGAGCGACTAACAAGCAGCTAGTCTGGAGTGACGTTAACATCAAAGCACAGTGATTCTGTTGCAGTTTCTAATCTTTAGAAATGACATTCATGCATTAATCGCCACTAAGCCTCCTACAGTATGATGTCTGTTTTCTGTTGGCGCCACTGTGACTTGTTTGGTTCCTACTTTGGGCAAATGAATGTGTGTGTGCTTTCACTGTTAATAAATCTGCATGGCCTTGCTGACATACTTGATTTAAAAAACAGGGGTGTGGTTGAATATTCAACGCCTCTGCTTTTAAACAATTCCATTTTTGCTACTCGTCCCTCTCTATCTCTCCCTCACCACACTGTATTTTCTCTTTCTGTTGGGTTTTCTATCTGTTGGTCCCTCTCCTTGGGTGGCCCCTCCAGTGAAGTTGAGGGGGACAGGGCACTCGCGGGCTACGAGGCCCCATGGAGAGGGGAAAGGGACAGGGGGCGCAGGCCCCGGCAGTATATCTTTCCTGGGGAGAGTAGAAAGACCTCAGAGAGGTTTAGGACGCAGCCCATCACTTCTGCTGAACGCCAGGAAACCGATAGGTATTGCTCTGGACTCGAGAAAGCATGGCTGAGAGTGAAGAATGCTGGGAGATGTCCATATGATCATGCATGTTAATGAAATCATGACATAATGCAATTTCATTTTTAACACACGGAAATTTTCATCTCATTTTGGCAAACGGCCTTGATTAATTATCAAGTGTTTGCTGTTCAGTGTACAATCAATATTTCTACAGTTTGTAGTAAGTCCATAATCAGATCAATACCATGAGCTGGATCATAGTTTACCACAGGCCAGTAGGAAAGACACACCCACACATGCAGACACCAACACTCCTTGATTTTGCCCCTCACTCTAACAACATTAACGTACAGGGAAGCTTAAAGGCCAAAGGTCCTCTGATTGGGCCTTGGCAGTGGTTATCACATGTGACCAGACTAAGGAAGCATGAATTGGCCTTTGTGGGTAATCGCTCCCTGAGACCATGGAACTGAACAGACTTCTGTAATGCCGTCTAATTCTCCAGCTTAGTCTGCTTTTCTGTGTTTCTCTTTTTCATTTCTTCTCCTAACTCACACCATCACATTTCCAGCATACTAGAAACGACTGCTCTCCACTGTGTCTCCTCACCTCGTTTACCACTAGCCTTCTATCCTAACTACTCACCTCCCTCTGAAATTATTCAGTTTAAATTTTTGCGTGGGCATTAGTATCTTTTACTGATTGTCTTTTTTTTTTCTGCACTTTTGAAGGTCCTGTGTGAGTTCAGACTTTGCTTCCACCGAAGGTAAGTAGCTTTTCTTTTAGGGTAGACCTTGATTTTTAGAATATATGTATAACGATAAGTAAACATGAAGTTGTCATAGTTGTCTGTAAGCATTCATTATACTCAACGTATTTCCTACCAAAGTTATAGAAACTGTGCTGTTCATCAACTAAAAGTAAAGCCCATAGCCTCTGCAGTCAAGTGCTGGTAAAGTAATTCATTAAGCATTGTTAGTGTGGCTCGAGAATGTTTTTGACCAGAGACATTGCTTGTCCGGATGTGCAGTTGCTTGATTCTCTAGTTGTTTGATTGGACATTTACAGCAGTAAAAGTGATACCGTTTTGTTTGTGGCGGGTGAATCAAATGTACATTGTGTTTCAGTGTCATGGTGTTACTTTTAGTTCTGAGTTAATGCTACCAAAAGCAAACAATAACACTGCACAATTTAGGTTCTTCAAAGGGTATGAATGTCATCAAAAACTGACTGAAAGACTCTTTTTGCAGATGCCACCACAGTTCTCTGAGTAAATTAAATTACTCAGTAGGTTTTTTTTTTAAATCTTTGGGTGGCTGAGTGAATGAGATCATGGTAATATAAAAAGCACCAATTAAGTTTATGCTTTTAGCTGAGCTTCTTTCCATTTTAGTTAAACCAAGTCTGAATCACACATGTAATGTTTCAGTGACTATTATCTGTTATACAGTGCTCAATACTTTAACTATGTGACTATGAAAACAACAGGATTGGTTCACAGCTGCAGAGCCACAAATGACTAAAGTGTGACTTCTCAGTGGCTTCATATCACAGCTCCAATAATAGACACAAGGGTGGAGGCCTAATATCCTTTTTTAAGGTCTTCTTTTTTTCTTTTTTTAACAAGAAAGCACAACATTTTGAAGTGGAGTTTACAGAGTCATTAATGGTGCTCACAGTAGCCTAACAGCACAGAGGGCAGCACCAACTCATCTGCTTCTTATTAACACACTCTCAGCCTGGACCCTTTTTTGTACTGACAAGAATTATATGAAGCAGAGCTCGGCACAGCAGCGTGAGTCGAAGGGAATAGTTGTTTGGTGATGTCATGTCATGTGTCTTGCAGAGAGAATATGTGTGTGTGCAGCCGTGCTTCTCACACCTGTCTAGCTTTTCATAGTGTTCTCGGTGACGCCAGCCACAGGTTTAGTGGTTTATCTTTGCTCCCAGCTATTTAGCCAGATGGTGTTGGCCGTGTGTAATAGAGAATGAAATATAATGATGTTAACCAGGGGATTTTTAAATATATCACAGTTACAATTAGAAAAGAAAAGGTCTGTGTGTGGAATATTTCTGAGACACAACAAAAGTGATTTTGTTGAACCTTATAGTCGTTTTAAACCTGAAAATGTTCTTAAAAAGTAATTTGCACTCTAAATATGCAATGATTGACTTTCAGTATTTTAATTTTCTTGAAAAAAACAGAAGGGTAAAATCACTAATCTCCCGTCTTTTACAGTTAATTGAACTCTATTGTGCTCAGAGCAACAGGGTAACAGTGTTTTCTGTGTTGGAAAAAAGGGGCTTTAACAACACTGTTGCAGGGAGATTCTGTTTTACAGTGTCTCATGTGTGTTCTGTATTGGCAAGTAATTACTGAAACTACAATGTTAACACTGAGTTAAATATTCCTCCATATTTTTATGGTTGCACTGCTTCATCAAACACATTTCCTATATTTGCCAACTCGGGTGTTTTTGCTAAAATTTAAAGTAGGTTTTTGGAGAGCATTTCTGACTGGCTCCATCAGTAGGTCGCAGCTCGTTAAAGATATTTCGGAACATTGTTTTTTACAAAGACACCCAAAGGTTCTACTCTAACAATGTCCTTCCCTTTTTTGCCTCTCTCTGTAGCTGACGAAGAGAAGCTAGATGAACGGGCCAAACTGAGCGTAGCAGCCAAGCGCTCTCTCTTCAGAGTGAGTTTCAACTTCAGTCTTTTGGCCTTCTTATTTTCTTCAGATTACATCCTGGTTCCAAACACCAAGCTCAGAAAAATATGCTTCCAATCAAAGAAGCAAACATGGACCCTATCTTGTGTTTGTTTTCTGTCCTCTCATTACTTTGAGGATTTAGAGATGAAAATTTAGATTGCAGACATGGATCAGACTAGGCGGAGCATTCCACCGGAACAAGCTTTTTAATGGAAAACACTTCGCTTCACATCTGTAAAACTGACCCCAAACATGCTCTGTAGTCTTAGTATCTTGAGCTTAAGTCAATAAATAGTTTAATTTCCAAACAGCTTTGGTAATAGATATGATCTTAATGCACTCAATCATCTGTTTCTAATCATTTAATTATAGTACTCCCAACAGTTAACTCTTCTCCCAGACTGTCCTACAGGGCTTAAGATGAGGTGCAATGCTGTGTTGATTTATTTACATACCCTAATATCCCCACCCAGGAACTGGAGAAGAGCATTGATGGCGGAGCTCCTAAACCCCGGTCCAGGAATGCAGCCGTGGACAGGAGACTGAGACGGACACAGGACCGATCTAGAACTCAGCCAGTCACCACAGAGGAAGTAGTCATTGCAGCCACGTAAGTGTTAATTAGTTTAAAGCTAAAGTAAGGACTAGTTTGACATATTAGGCTTTTTTTTTATGTCTTGTTAGTTTGCTGAATACTTGTGTGTATGAAGTATCTTGCTAGAGCCAAGAGGTAGTTAGCTTAGCTTAAAACAGGAAGTCAGGCAGTAGCTGCCCCTGCTGGATGTCATGACATATTTGCAGCACATTACTTCCCGTAGAACACAGTTTGCTTTTGTGTACAAAGTAGGCCGAGGAGATGCAGTACATCACTTAGTTAACTTCAGAGGTGCTGGTGAGCATATTTTTGAACCTTCAAAGGGGTCAAGCTAGTTTTTCCAAGCTTTATGTGAAGCTAGGCAGCATTTAACTCCATAACTGCACACATAAGAGCAGGACAAATCTTGTCATCCAAGTCTCAGCAAGAAGGTAAATAGATGCGTTTCTACACAAACTGGACCTCAAATGCTTTATTAAAGGGCCAGTTTTCTTAAATTGCAACAATTTCAGAGAATTTGCTGGGGTTTTTTTTGCTTTTTTTATTGTATTATTCATTGCTGTGACCATACAAAATGAAATTCCATACATCTCCCTTATATTGGTGTGGATTTTTGTATTAACTCTCTGCATATCTAGACACTGGGGGTAAGTGAGATAATCTCAAGGATATCAATGGCAACCATGGTTCCTTTGTCAGGCTGATGGCTAATCCGTCACCTGAAGATTCAAAATTTCATTTCTGTGTGAACGTCTGATTTTTGAAATGAAATTTTGCTTCAAACCACCAACCATCTGTCTAAACACTGATGCCTTCACTGTCTATACCTCAACTTTAATCACCCTTTCTTTTGATCGCTTGTAAGTCATCTGTTTCCTTCCCTCTGTCACCTGTATGTGTGTGTGTGTCTGTATGTGTGACTTGACTTTGACCACTGAAGCGTCCCGTCTCACGTGCCACAAACAGTGACCGGTCACACTGCTGTAGCACGCGCCCATAGCCCCACTCTAGTTGGCAGTACTGCCCCGCCATACAGGTATACGGCACAAGCGTGTGCAGATACAAATGCTCACTTTGACCTGCAGTGTCTGACTAACACGTGTGATCTTTTACTGGTGCTGCTCACTCAGCACGGCAAAGTTTGTTTTTAGAGTGGTGCTCTCCCATTAGGGTTTTAACCTATAGGATGCAGTTGTTGGTAGTCCTAATGCACAATGTTTTTTGGAATTTTGGTGCCCTCCTGTGTGATGAGAGAAAACTACATGATTGAATTATTAAATGACACAGACGACTAAATGTGTTTTACTTAATATCCTGCTTTTGTTTGGTGGGGATGACTCACCCTGCATGTGTAGCAAACCGTTTTAGCTCTGTGTTAAAGCCTCTACTGGATTTGTTAGATGCACACAGACCTTACAAGGCTGTTTGCCAAGAAGCATGCCACTTGCTAGCTTGCATGATCTCCTTCCATGCTTACCAGAATTCTCCCTTTTTCCTATTTCTTTGGTTTTTGGGTGTCATCCTCCCCTCAGCCTGCAGGCATCCTCAAAGCAGAACGCCGCTGCACGGGAGCAGGTGCGGGAGGCCAAGAAAGCACGGGAGGCCCAGCAAGCACGGGATACCCAGGAGGTCCAGGGCTCCAGGCAGGTGTCCGCAATGGAGGAAAAAGTTGAGAAGCAGAGTCAGGCTCCGGATGAACCTGACCTCAGTACCCTCAGCCTGGCAGAAAAGATGGCACTGTTCAACCGGCTGGCTCAGCCACCTACCAGGGTCACTCGCACTAGAGGGGACACACGCCAACGCAGGGCCAACGCTCGCTACCAGACACAGCCCATCACGCTGGGAGATATGGAACAGGTAGGAAGGTAGCAGGGTCATTTGTTGTTGCTGTAGTAGAACTGCAGTGTTTATACCTTTTACGTCTGTTGTCTAAAAGAATTCATCAAATCTTCAGAAAAACTCTGACTCTGGTTACCTTCATTCCAGTGATCATGTGCTCCTGTTTCCCTGTTTCCTCCAATACAAAAAGCTCAGTCACCTTTTGAGTAACAACATGAAAAGAGTAAGAATCTTAATAGGGAAGTGAAGTAAAATGAACAAAGACTAGTGCTAAGGTTATGGGCAATCTTCTTTGTAACAGTGAGGATTCTAAGTACTGTAAAGAGATAAAAGTACATGAGGTGGTCTCCCACAGATGTTTTAATTTTGCCATATACCAAAAGTTGAAAAATAAATTAAGAATTTAAGCACATAACCTATGATATTCTAAGTAAATATTATGTGTAATACACTAGTTACAGTAAAACTTGCTCCTGCTATATAAACGAGTGTTGTAGCATGTGCGTGTTTCTGCTCCAGGAGCTCTCAGACATAGACATCAGGGATGAACAGGAGCTGTGTGACAGCCCAGTTGAACTCCTACAAGTAAGGCTCATCTGAACCACCACCATGCATTTTGCCTGCAACGCTAGAGGCTGACACGGCCAGAGTACTCTTCTCAGAAATGACCATACATTTCTGTGAACACATGCTGTGTGGCATCTCATTTTTGGCTCATCTCCATGTTGGTGTGATTTCATTCTGAATGTACAGCGCATGGCCCAGCTTCTGATAAAGGTCTGACTCAGTGTTTATCATCACCACCATTTCAATAAAGAGGCTGTGATGTGTGGATGGATGATGCCGCCGGCCATATTTCAGAAAGGCCGAGGGGCTTGAAGGACGTCTCTGTGGTGCAGGAGAGGAGAACAGAAACAGTTTAACTCCTGTTCACCACCACACGGACCAAGTGCAGCTATTTGTCATCGGCTCGTTTGAAACTGGCAGCAGGGAGGGAAAGCATGAGAGAGATTTGAAGCAAAAAGAAGTCAAAGGATTTTATTCACAATAAGTATTTTGCAAGAGTTTTTTCAACAGTTTTGCCTTTTCATGGATGTTTATTGTTGCTTCTCATTTGTTACTCAGCAAATATGTCAGGTTAGTTCCCATGTGTTTATGTCAAGTAATGGTTATAAGCCTGGAAAATGAGTCTTTTGGCTGCAGCTGGATATATTGTGCGTAGGGGGACTGCTGGCATGGCTTTGTGATGTGGGCTGCAACTGACCGGCGAGATAGGCTGCCCTTTGATGCTCAGGAAGTGCAATGAGTCAGGCAGGCTGTGATGAGTCAGCGTGATCCTCTTAATTTTTTTTTTTGAGTCTGCACTTTGCCCTAGCTGTTTCTCAGCCTCTGTTGAAAACTGACCCACTTCTTTGTTTGTCTGCATCTCTTTTACCTCCCGGTTACGTAGCTTCAGAACGGGGCACGCTCTCATCTTGGACCCCTCCCCTCTTCATCTTCCTCGTCTGCACTCAGAGCAGGAGGCACCGTCTCCACTGACCATGCTGGAGACATCCACTTAACCAGAGCGACAGCCCATGTGGAGCCCATCCCTCCCAGCTCTGACAGGCCTCTGCCTCCTCGCCACCCAGATGGCCCGGCCTGGAGGTCCCAGGACACCTCAGACCACCACAGGTACCAAATCTTACCACAAGAAGAAGACAAAGCTGATCTGGGAGGGAGTAAGAGGGGGCTGCCCTCTCCGGAGGGAGTGGTCAGGCAGGCCGCTCTGCCCCAGCCTCAGACTGGAAGAGAGAGGAGGGCAGCAGAGGAGGAGGAAGAGGGGGGGCAGCAACAGCAACGACGACTGTCCAGAGGGAGGGAAGAGGCAGCTGTGCAGAGCTCAGAGAGCCACATGCTGCTGGAGAGGCAGGAGCAGAGAGGGTATCAGAGGGAGGAAGAACACTACTCGGACACCCAGAGGACCAGGACCATCAGCGGAGGTAAGAACAGCAAAGAACTCTAAAGCATCTGATTGAGCTTTTTATTGTCTGCTTCTTTGTTAAATCACAGACCTACTTCTATGTTGTTGAGAATAGTGCCGTTTGTCCATTCTTTTTCTCTCTTTTTCTCTTTTGACTTGTTCACAGTTTATACTATCAGCATTTGGAAAAAATTATAGTCTATTCAAAATATTAGACTTTGACACCAAGAAACCTAACCTGTGTAGTCAGTGCTGAAATTTTGTGGTAATTTGCTGTTGGATATTATTATTATGAATAATATTTAGTTGGATATTAACTTTATTTTTAAATAAGAACTGGATAAAGTTGTGCTGGATAGGTGAATGGAGTAGGCTATTTATTTAATAAAAGCGCAAGGCTAAT
>OMNN01098573.1:7640-24910 GCA_900302755.1 Chromis chromis
GTGTGTGTGTGACTCTGTGTGTGTGTGTGTGTGTGTGTGTGTGTGTGTGTGTGTGTGTGTGTGTGTGATAACAGATGTGTATTTGTGCAGTTTTTTGTGTGCTGTTTTAACTTCAAAGTGTCTTTTTTTTTTTTCCTCCCTTGTGCCTCTGTGTGTCCCAACAGGAAATGCTCAACAAGTCTCGAGCAGTTGATACAGGAGTCAAGATGGAGGTCAACGAGAGGTAAAACTCAGACTGTGGCCTGTTTTGGGCGCCACAGGGAAAGAAACTGAATCATTCTTTTTTTCTGTGACGTCACTTTTAGTTATTGTGGCTTCAGAAACATGACTGACATCTTCCTGACGAACGAATACTTGAAAAAACCTTTAATCTAAGGGAGTTTAGAGAGACAGCAAGAAGATCTGAACTAGATCTACCCTCATTACGCTCGTCTCATTTTCCCAGAATAGAACTACAGTTGACCCACAAACAAACTTTTCTACTTTCTTTGGCGTTGTCTGGGTTTCTCTCCTCTCCATTGTAGCAAATTATATTAACATTAACCCTCTGAATCCCAGAACCCAGCAGCATGTTAAAAGGCAAGGTTGAAGGAATGTTATCTTTAAAAATCACCAAAATTACACCATTTATCAGAGCTAGAAACTGTAAAAACAGAAAGAATCTTCTGATGTTTAACTTTCCGAAGGTCTTTTAACTACCAACTATGACGTGACATTCCATTGGAAAACATAACGGCCTCAACTTAAGATCATATTTCCGCAAAATCACTTTATTCTACATATCCCATTTTTAAAAATTGCTAAAAATAAACCATTTGTGCTTACCTGATTCTGTAAAAAAACTAAAAATTCTATGCTCCTTGACGCAACTGTGAAGCCATTAGTGACTTGGCTGCGACCAACAGTCACGTGACAAAAATTCAGGGACTTTTCAGACTAACTGCAGGCAGTGTTTACAAAGACCAGACAGGAGACAAGTATGGAAACAAATTAAAAATGTTAGGTGTAAAATATTTCTAGTATGTTTAATCACTATTTTTTCTAGTATTGGTAACACCTGTGGACACTTTTCCATTTTTTGTAAAACAAATAATCAAAGAAATGCTACTTTCACGTTTTCTTGTTTTTGTGATTTGTGGCATTATAATTGTGTCATACAGCACAGAAGACATTTTTGAGTTCCCTCTACTTCTAGTCATGGTTGTGCTGTTTTCATAGAGGTGCAGAACTTTATGCTGCAGTGAAAAATGAGCCCACAGTGAGTAAACAAGTGACAGGAGCAGAAACAGCTTGGGTTCAGAGGGTTAAAGGAGAAACCATAACATGGTAAAACTAAGACTATCCAAGTAAGTGGCTGACAAATGTTCCTCAAAGACATAGGAACTAATACATCCATTACGAATACACACCACAGCAAGCAGAACCTCCAAATTATTTGTTTGTGAATTGAATGTAATAGACGCAAACAAAGGCAGCGAGCTGAAATAGAGACGCTGTTCAACAAGGCGAGCAGCAGCCAGTTGCAGACAGTCACGCACTGAGTGCTGATGTGCAAAGAATTTCATCAATTCAGCCACAAAGCCTGTGCAAACTGTGAAGTCTGAAGCCAGTGTGGCACGTAATGTTTGTCTGCACGACTGTTTCGTCACTTCTTTTTACCACTGGACCAGACATGCATTAACTAAGGGAACTAGATGTTATTTCTTTCTGTCTTGAGTGTCACCTTTTAGAATTATTATGGTTTTTTTTTACACATCTCATAAGCAGAGCAGATTAACTAGAACAAGCAGTGTTCAGGAGATCTGCTGACACAACCCTTAACGTGATGTTTAGCTTCCTGTCGAATAGAGATATCAGTGTTACATCAGTATCAGTGTTTGTCTTCTGCTCTGTCGCCCCCTGCAGGATCTTGGCCTCCTGCACAGAGCTGATGCAGGCGATCAAGGCGCTCATTCTGTCTTCCAAAGATCTGCAAAGGGACATCGTGGAGAGTGGCAGGGTGAGTTTTTCTGCTTTGTTGCTTCTCAAACAGCGATCTGAATTAAATTATTGTCAAAGTCACAAAGATCATCAGCAAAATGTCTCTAATTTCTCCAAACTGTGAAACTAAACAATTAACTGACTGTACAAGAAAATAATTGACATGTTGATTGGTTATCAAAATAAGCATTAAGTGCAAACTCCTGTGTTCATACCTGAGTTTAATAAGTGTGTCATGAATCATTCTGTCCACCAGGGGGCAGCAACCATGAAGGAATTTTATGCCAAGAACTCCCGCTGGACCGAAGGCCTGATCTCTGCCTCCAAAGCAGTGGGATGGGGCGCCACGGTCCTGGTGTAAGTATAAAAGTGCTCATGTTCATAAAGTTGGTGGTGGAAAAGTGTAGTGCAAGCAGCTGTGCTCACTCTGTGAATCGTAAAATGTCCTAAAGAACCAAAGAGTTGACCTTTTATGAGGAAATAAATAAAGAACAAACAACACAGTAAGCCTTGAGGCGCATAAGGTCACTCATAAATCTTCAACAACATGGTCTTAACCTCAGCATTAAAAAACAGCGGGTTTATTTTGCTCTGTGTTGTTGTTCCAGAGATGCTGCCGACCTGGTGGTGCAGGGCAAAGGGAAGTTTGAGGAGCTGATGGTTTGTTCACATGAAATAGCTGCCAGCACTGCACAGCTAGTGGCTGCTTCCAAGGTGAGGAAACAATACGCTGTTTTCATTCTGTCAGTAGTAAAGTACAGTTTGTAGAGTTGGTATCCTTAATGAGACGTGTGCATACTTGAGTTTTATACAAGAAAACGTCTAAATACTTTTGACTGGAATGTCTGCTATTGGCTGGACTAATACAGCTAAAGTTAAAAACAGTGTTTCCCTTTAATTTTGCTAATGTCTCTGTCTGTTCAGGTAAAAGCAGACAAAGACAGCAGTAACTTGCACCGGCTGCAGCAGGCCTCCCGGGGTGTCACTCAGGCCACCGCAGCTGTCGTGGCCTCCACCAAGTCTGGGAAGTCCCAGATTGAAGAGACAGGTGAGCATTGACTGCATGATTGTCTGGTTAATTAATAGTCTCCTAGTTTACTGGGGTTTTAGGGGTTTTTTTTCAGATCTTTTTAGGAAACTCAGAACGCCAAAACCCGCCGATGGGTTTGAAAGACTTATCTTTAAAAAACTGCCAAGATTATACAATTAGTCAAAACCAGAAACTGTAAAAACAGAAATAATTGATGGATTTTCAACTAATAATTTAACTAACGATTTATGAAAACTTAACCAAACCTAAGCTTGAAATCATGGCATTTTATCAACATAATTTTACTTCATGTGTGTCGTGTAAACAATGGCCAGAAATTCGCAGTTTGTACTAATCAGTTTCTGTAAAAAACAAAAAAATCTATACTCTGCGGAGCAACTGTGAAGTTCTTAATGACTCAGCTGCAACCAACAATTAAGTGACAAAAAATCAATTATATTTCTGCGGAAATACAAGCTGTGTTTACACAGAGTAGATAGTACACACAGGGGTGGAGAATTCTGGTCCTCGAAAGTAAAAATCCTGCATGTTTTAGATGTTTCCCTCTTCCAACACACCTGATTCAAATGATCATCTCATCATCAAGCTCTGCAGAAGCCTGATAACGATCCTGACCATTTGAATCAGGTGTGTTGGAAGAGGGACACATCTAAAACATGCAGGATTTTTACTTTCGAGGACCAGGATTCTCCACCCCTGAGTACACAAGTATAAAAAAAAGTAGTAAATGTTGTACTGTATGTAGTATCATCACTCTTGTGCTCTTGTGATCATCACAACACATGTGAGCCCTTGGAAAAATGTTATTAACATTTTTCATACAATAAATAGTGAAAGAATTTCAAAAATAATCAAAGAAATTATTTCTTTTCTTCTTCTTTTTGTATGATTTATGGCATTATAACTTTGCTAACCTGCACAGAAGACATTATTGAGTTCACTCCACTTCTAGCCATGGTTGTGTTGTTTCTAAGAGGTGCAGGACTTTATATTGCAGTGGAAAAATGAGCCCACAGTAAGGAAAAATGTAACAGGAGCAGAAACAGCTGTGGTTCAGAGGGTTAAAGAAGAAACCATAAAATAGGAAAACTGGGACTATTTCTGTCTAACACTCAGAAAACCAACAACAGGAGCAAAAAACACCCAGAAACTGCTTTGGGTTCAGAGGGTTAAATGCACAATACTGTTGTTTTAATTATTTTATGAAATATTTCAGAGTTGCTAATTTAATAATTCTTTGTTTAACCTTAAATTGTTCTTCTTTGGTTGTGTTTCCAGATACAATGGATTTCTCCAGCATGACTCTGACCCAGATCAAACGACAAGAGATGGATGCACAGGTAAAAAACTAATACTGAACAAAAATAATAACCTGAGCCAGTCACCAGTTTTAGAGATGACACATTGAAAAGTAGCATATTTCTGTAAACACATTCTAACTTAGTAAAATATAGTACTGTTCCTAAATCCAGTCATCACATTGTAGTTACTAATCAATAACATGTAATCTATTACTGTTTCTCAGTAACATCCCAACTCTGCACACACATAGTTGAGCTATGAGTCTTAAAATGTGTGTTTTTAATGAGATCAAGACGTGACTTTATCCTAGAAGTGTTTCCACAAAGTGCCTTTCATTGGACTTGGAAGAAAAACAGTGTCTCCCCTTTGGCCCATAACATAGAAAATCTTATTTTAGGCATGAATGGTTCAGTTATGTATTGATTGTTAAAACCCTCTGAAGGTACATTGCTTTTCACCCTCTGAGAAGCCGAACTTCAAACCCGCGTGAACACTTTCCTCTGTGTTGTGGCTCGGCTCGGAAAGTCTGGACCTTCTTACACAAATGGTTCATTGTTGTAAATGCACAGAGGGCTCCTATTGGAAGATTATTCAGTGTATTTTTAGTCCAAATCAAACCTGTGAAGATAATGACTTTAACTGAGTTTCTGTGAAGCTTCCAGCAGCACAAGAGAAATGGAGGAAAATAGTGTAACAAGCAAGGATTTTACTCACCAGCTTGGATGACCTTTTGTGTTTTTTGTGCTAAAGAACAGTTGTATATAAATAGTTGCATCTTGTGAGAGATAGCTGGGGAAGACAAAGTAGTTTTAGTGGTAAATATCTGCCATGATGCTCACAAATGGACTAGTTGTTGAGCCGGCTGGCCCATTAGGCCAGCGGTCTGCAACCTTTTTTGCACCACGGACCGGTTTCAAGCAAGATAATTGTTTGAAAGAAAATTGTCTTGCTTGAAACCAGTCCATGGTGCAAAAAACGGTTGCACTTTTTTTTTTTGATTTAACAACTTTTTTTTTTTTTAAGTGTCCTAAATAAATAAAAATACTTTTTATTGCTAAATATGTATTTACTTTTTCCAGTCTTTCCCTCTTTTCAAAGAAGCTCCCCAGAGACGGTTGTTTTTTATTAATTTTGGCGGGGAAAAAGGGCGGGAAACAGGCACAGACGGAAGTGACGGAAAGACGATCTAGTCATTTTTCAAAATAAAACACCCTGCAGACTCCGCCGGAAATAAAATAAAACGTTTTTATTCTTTCTGTGCGGCCCGGTACCAAATGACCCACAGCCCGGTACCAGTCCGCGGCCCGGTGGTTGGGGACCGCTGCATTAGGCAATATAGGCAAATGCTAAGGGCACCGTGGCTCCAGGGGGCACAACAAAATCAGGAAAAAATTCACCTTCAATTTAATTATATTTAAACTAGTTATTACTATTAACTCTTAGAATGGAAAACCTCACATTGATTCAAATGTAAGTCAACGCCCAATTACTACCAAACAATGCTATGCAATTTCTTTTGTAAGCGTATGTAAATCGCCGATGGAGGGGGGTGCCTTATAAAATCTCGCCTAGGGCGCCACATTTGGTAGGGCCTGCTCTGCACACTATAAATATTTTAATACTTACATTTTTAATTTGTTTTCATCCCTGTCTCCTATCTGCTCTGTGCAAACACAGCCTGCAGTTCAGCTGAAAACACTCAGAATTTTTATCACGTGACTGTTGGTCGCAGCTGAGTCACTCATAGCTCCACAGTTGCACCGAGGAGTGCAGAATTTTTTGTTTTTTACAGAATCTAGTTAAAGCAGATAATTTATTTTTGGTTAAGTTTTAAATGAGACATGTAGAATAAAGTTAACTTGATGAAATATTCTGATATTAGGCTCAGATTTAGTTTAATTTCTCACACGTGATAAGTTCAAAAACATTTGGAAAATTGAAAATCAGACAATTGTTTTTTGCAGTTCATGACTCTAATGAATTATATCATGTTGGTGATTTATTTTAAAGATAACACACCTTCAATCCTGCTGGTGGGTTTTGGGGTTCAGAGGGTTAAATGAAGCACATCATCAGTTGGTGTACCGTGACAGCTGCTTTGTTCCCAAGTTTGTTCTATTTTGATCTGATAAGTTTATAATTCTGAGTTTTCCATGATTTTTAAGGGGAAATGACAGATGTATCTTGTGTGTGTATGTGTATGTCTCCTCAGGTTCTGGTTCTGGAGCTGGAGACCCGTCTGCAGAAGGAGCGAGAGCGTCTCGGCGAGCTGAGGAAGAAGCATTACGAGCTGGCGGGTGTAGCAGAGGGCTGGGGCGAGGAAGAGGAGGGTGAGGACAAAGAACCACAACCCTATTACAATCAATAATTTCTCAAATATGGCTGCAAAAATGGCTAAACTCTGTTTTGTCCTCCTCCACAGGGACAGGCTGAGACCGTCCCCCTCCTCCAACAGAAGACCGACTTCCGTCTGCCTCTTTCTATTTATAGACACACTTTTCAGTCTCTTTCTCCCTCGTTTTTTTTTTTTCTTTTTGTTTGTTTGTTACCTAAGCCAAATGAAAAGGTGCTTCTTTTCTAAACATGCTTCTCCACCCATGTCCGGAAGCTTCCATTAAAAGGACAGCACCAAGGGCTCAGCGTCGGGGGGGGGCGCCGGAGAGGGAGAAACCGACGGATTTTAAGGGTAAAAGTAAAGCTGCAGCCCACCTTCACAGCCTCACATCCCCCCTGCTTCTGCTGCGTCGAGGGGGGGAAAGCAGCGGTGAAGTCTATCCGCTCTGCCGAGTATTTATTGTCTTTCCTTCCCTGATTTTTTTTTTTATCGACGGCACTTCGTCGAGGAGTCGCAGCGGAGACGAGCACAAGTTCATCCCAGGAAACACTGCACAAGGGCCAAACGAAGAGTGGAATCCAGAGACTGACGCTTCCCTTAACTTCGTGTCTCTGTAACATAGATGGCATGCATGCTCCTCCTTTAGAACATGTTTTTTGTTTGTTGGACGTCGTGAGCTTTTAAAGCTGTGGGAGCTGCTCTTTATGTGTCGGACGCTCCTCTTCCTCCCTAGTTTCTTTCTATTCTTTTTTCTCACTGTGAGTTATCACCTTATTAAGTCCATACCTACCGCTTTTACTGGCTGGTTCACTGGACTTTCTGCCTTTCACCTCCTCACCATTGTAACGACCGTGACTGTTAACTTAAGCAACCCCCTCCCTCTTTTTCTTTTGTTGTTTTTTTCTTCTTTTTATTCTAACGGACGCCTGCGTGGAAACTCTTAAGGTGACTCCAGATCGTTGCGGAGCAGAACAGGACAGGAAAGTAGCACAAACAACAACAACAACAACAGTCTCCTCCCTGGAAACTTAAAAGACTGCCGACTACCTCATGCTACATCGTCAGAGGTCAGAGGTGCTTCACAGGGAGAGTCGATGAGTTGCTGAAAAACACTAATGATTTTACTGATTTCCCCTTTAAATGGTTAAACTAGAGAACAGGGTAGCCTCTGTTTTGTTTTATTTTTTATATAGACACACATTTTGCTACATTTTCTGTTCAGCAATACAGAGGTTGCTTCCTCACAAAGCTGTTTAATAAAGTTTTCCTTTACTGATGCGTTTGTTTCGGTCGAGCCGTACAGCAAACCGGTCACAGGTGCAGCAGGGATCCAGTCATGCAACAAACTGCTGACGGTGTTGGTTTCTGACAGACAGCGAGCGTCTGAGGAGGAACAACTGTGCCAACTGTGCTGCCGGTGAGGGCGATAATCCTTTTTAGGGTATTTCAGGAGACGGCGCCGCCTGCTTAGTTGGACAAATCTGTGGAAGAAGCAAATGTAAATCCCCCCAAAAAGATGTGACATCTTGAAATCAAACTTGAACTCGAGGCCATTCCACTGCACAAACCTTTATTATTAAGGACGATTTGTCTCCTGATCCTGCCTCAGTTTTCTTTCTGAACCCTTCCCTAACTAACAGCCTGCATTTTCCAGGACCATGACGGACTCTGAAGTACACAGACTGCAGTGTTTTTTCTCGATAGCTTCCTCAAGACCAAGTAGCTGTGTATATAAACTACAAGCCTTCTGCTGTGGGAAAATAATCCTTTGCTTTCTTTGAATCGAAACGTTTTTTGCATCTCTCCAAGTAAAGGATTCAGTTTAATTGAATTGGGGATACAAAATGGTGCACATGAACGCCACACAAAACTAATAGAAGTCATTAAGAGGTTGTTATTTAACTGAATTTCCTGCTGAGACTGATGAACTGACTTTCAGCTTGGTGCCAGTGGGCTGTGTGAGAAAAGACTGACCCACGCCTTTGTGTAAACCATGAGATGAGCAGGCATTTCTCTTTTTTTTCAACCCTTCTTTCTGTTTGATGGTGATGATGATGATTCTCTGTCTCGCTCTGTGTCTTAACATACTTAGTTCTGACGCTCTGCTTCAGCCGTGTATCTCTAAAAAGTTGTGACACTGGGTATTTAACAGACGCTGGTCAAATAGTATTTGCCAATAATTCAAAACCACCCAGAGGAAGACGGTTAATTTACTTTTTTTTTTTTAAATTGACACCACCTACAAACAGCAAGTATTATTTGCAGTGCTGTTGACTCCAGATTTTTATATTTAATGATGTTTTCTGTCAGTTCTTCCACATCTGGGCTGATTTTAGTAGAAATCAGAATATAAAACAACAAAAAAAATGCCATTAAAGAAGGAAACATCTACTTTTTGTGCTATTTCAAGTGTCTTGAAAGCTGAATTGAACGCACTTTTGAGTGATGCTTCGTTTATTTTTTGCCCGATATTCTTTATTAACCTCTCTTACGTGTCTTCTCTCTCTCTCTCTCTCTCTCTCTCTCTCTCGGGTTCGTGTCTGTAGTCCTACCAGCTCAGCCAGCCTTTCAAACTGCCTCACACTGTAGTCAAAGAGAAACAAATACTCACATAGCAACATTGAAATATGTCTTTGTACGATATACTAAAACTATGTTGGTGGGTTTGTTTTTATTTTTTCAGTTTTTAAAATAAATATTTCAACTCATTAATACAGACCGAGGCGTGGCTGTGGTTTTTCATTTATTCTCATCAGTGATGGGTTAATGGGAGAAAGCACTGTCTCTGCACTTTCACCTGCTGTTTCATGTGTTATTCTTAGAAAAAGCCAATATTACATAACGATCGCTGATTAATAAATTGCTTCAGTCGTTGTTCTATTAATCCTTTTACCTGCTAATGCAACGCTGGGTGGAAAAAAACCTCGAGGATTTCCAAGAAGTGAGTGAATAACAGCTTCTCCATGAGAGATAACATGTAGAAGGGTGGCATTAATGCAAACAAAAGGATGCTTGTGTACAACAGAGGGAGGGAGTGGATGAAAAGTAGTTTGTGTGTTAGCTCAATAACATTTTACAGAGGCAATAACCCCACATCTACATCAGAGCAGAGCTAAAATCCTAATGCACCTAATTGATTTTTTTGGGGAGGGGGGGCGTGTTAGATTCTTTTCCAGTAAAAGGATTGACTCATGCACTTTAAAGTGCTTTGTTGGCATTCATCTTAGAATAAAATATCATCAAATGAGAGACAAAAGAGATGAACTTTGACCAAAGTCTCTTCCTACCTGCTCCTTTACTGGGAGTACATTGCTGCATGCCGAACATCCCCCCACACACTGATAAGGTAGAAGCCCTGCAGGACTTGAGAGTAAATGAATCAGCGTAATCTGAAACCACTGTGCTGAGATTACAGAAATCCCTAATCTGGGCTAAAGTGTGCACCAGGATCAAACGCATCTTCTGATAAGAGTCTTATTTCCACGTAGCTGCAACACAACAGAATCCCACTGAGACACTAGCACAGAAAAGCTAATGGCAGCAAGTTAATATTAACCCCTGCTGATGTTGTCTTGCTTATTTCCCTGCTTTGCATCTTTTTTTATCGCAGCACTGGGACATGAGCAGTTTCAAAATTAGGCTCTTTGTATTCTCGAGCATGAACAGCAGGCTGCAAACAGGCAAAACTCAGAAGCTGAGAGATGTTTTTAGCCTCACATTCAACACAGTTCCTCCATTCATGTCGTTTCAAACCGCCCAGATGTCCTGCAGAAATGCATTCCCTCAGTGACACTTAATGAGACACACCTGCTGTCAGGTACAGATGGACCAGGTGTTCCTCTTTTACTGTCAGCAGGAACCATAAACCTGCAGCCCAAAACAGCAGTAATCCTTTAGTGGTTTGGTAAATCCTGTAAACTGTGGAGCATTGAGCAACAGCAGCATGTGATGCCTGAGGATCAATCAAATGTGGTGAATGCAAAGTATTCTGGATCGCAGGGCAAGCACAGTCAGAAACATGGACTCTAAGAAGACATCAGAATGATTTCCAAGTTCATCTTATGCACAAACCCTTGCAGATTTTGCACACCGCCACCAGCCAAAGAAGTGGCTCTTACGTCCATAAGCATGATCTGCTGCATTCAGGTTGGTTTTTGAAGTCTTCCCGGTAAAGAGTCTGTGAATGATTCATGTTTCTCACACTCCTAACTCCTATGGAAACTGTTGACTTTTTCAACATATTTGAGCAAGCAAACATTTGATTCTCTATGAAACAGTGCCTACAAGTGATGCATAACTTAAAACTTTTGAAGACATAATGTAAATAAAAAGGAAAACAGATTAACCGCATGGAAAAAAGTAAGAATATAGCTTTAAAACCATGAAATTAGAAGCAGGGGCTCCAGATCAGATGCCAGTGATTAAAACCTCCTTAAGTAGAAACCTTAAGGTGGAACCTGTCTCATTTACACCTCTGATGTTGCTGCTGTTCTCTTTGCTATTGAAGTGTGTGAAGTCATCATCCCAAGATCTATAGCACTCTTGAGAAATAACGTGAGCACGTATGAGTTTTGCAAGGAATTTAAAATATCTCCACATCATTTGACATAAATCATTCTACTATAAGAAAACTCATCTACAAGCAGTTTGTCCAGGACTCTTCAACCTGAGCAAATTTGGCACAAGAGTGAAGAGTATTTGACGCAAAAAAGACGTCTCCAAAAACCACAAAGTTTTATCACAGGATCTGCAGGAAACTCTGCAACAGTCGGTGTCAAAGTGTTGCATGGGAGGTGTGGCAGAAAGAAACCTTCGGAGCAAAAGTACCAGTGAAGAACTTTTGGGGTGAAGTGCTCTGGACAGATGAATAAAAGAGGTTTATTTGTAAACACTAACAGTAGGAAAGTTTGGTGAAGATCAAATGTAGCTTTTCAGGAGAAGAACCTCAAACCACCTGTGAAGAAGCAGCATGTTGGTGGAAATGTTCTGGTTTGGAGTTGCTTTGATGCCACATTAACCTGGCTGTGAATTCTGTGTTGTATCAAAGAGTTCTTTAAGATAATATGAAGCCATCCGTCCAAAAGTTTAAGTATAATCAGAGGTAAACACACTAACATCAAACAAACAGTTGTTCAGATTGAGTGAAAGGTGTTATGGAATGGCCCAACCAAGGGAAACACTATGTATGATGCTGTAGAGGGATATGAAAGTGCCAGTAGATGCAAGAAACCTCTCAAATATCTTGTAACTGAAGGAATTTTACAGGTAAAGTGGTAAAAAAAACAACAACAAAAAAAAAAAACATTAGCAGCTTTATGACAGAGAAGTTATTTCACCTATAGGGGGCAATACTGGCTTCAGAAACCACTTTTTTCACAGAACAATATCACATCTGTTGAGTACTATGTATTGAGTGTTAGTAAAGAAAACTGTTTCCATTGGATATATTTCTTGTTTCGCATGACCAATCATGCACCAATCACAGAGGAGTTATGTAAACCATCAATTTTTACCAACTGAAATGAATACCACGAGGCTTTATTTCTTTTTACAACTGGCATTGTTATATATTCAGTTCTATTTTAACCTATATGACAGCATTACAATATATTTAGTCACTTTAAAGGGTTCTATACTGTGCTTTTAAGCTGAAAATGTTCATTAAACTGACTTTATGACCTATACTTTGAGTCAGGGACATTATGCTTAGAAATGTCGACAACCAGTGAAGCAAATTTGTGTAAATGTAGTTTCAAAAAGCCTTTTAACTTCACAAGAGATGCTTCACATCATTATAACAAATGGAAAACTGAGCCATTGAGCGTTTTTGCCAACTTATTGAAGCTAAAATAGTCCTACACTCATCTGACACTAGTGTTGGACTAAATGTGTTGGTGTAACTCTAGAGACCAACACAAGTCTGTACAACGAGCCCCTGGTCTTCACTAAAAGAGCCTCCATCACTGCCTGTTGTTCTGCTGCTCCCTCTGTGACTCAGTATCACTCCAGTCAGCAGCGAGCAGGTTACCTCTGGACCGATTAAAATGTGGAGCAGTGTGCGGCGGTGCTGAGATGTTTTGCTCTGTGCTGCTGTTCTGTCACATGGGTAATGTGGTGGGTGGTGCCTGTGAGGAAGACTGGAGCTATTTATAGTCTCTGCAGTCTTGAGCTGGGCTGCCTTACAGCAGGTCTCCTGGCAGCAGCAGCAAACTCTGAGTGTGTATGAGGATCCAGCAGGGACCAACCTGCCTCACATATACAGCTGCTTTAAATCAGCAGGTTCAGGACGACTGTTGACGCACAGGGGAAGAAGTGTACCGATAGCAGGCTGCACAGGAGGGTTCATTGTGAAACTCTGTGACCCTACATCTGAGGTGTTTGCTGCAAAAACAACATGTAATAATGATAAAGTTAGCACCTTTCAAAAAGTACTTTACATCTGAACATGAAATACAGTAAATAAGATACACAGTCGTGCAAAACAGGAGTACAAAAAGTGGTTGATTCCAAAACAATGTGTGAATTTATACTTATAATATATATAATATAGCAAACACAAACTATGGGCAAAAATGGAATTAGTGAATCAGCACAATAATGTTTGTTGCAGGACTTTTGTTTCTAGACAAAAAGTTAAGTCCTGTCTGCAAATGATGGAGTTTTCTTCTTCCTACTTCTTTAATATTCTGTACAGCTTCACATGTGTTTGTTTTATGAATATATTTCATTAACTCCTCATTTAAAGGCCTCATGCACCCCCAGACGTTTCTCTCAGTGTTGGATGGTGACAGTGGGTGTTCTAACTTCTTTATGTGCCATCATCTAAATGCTGTTTGAGAAGAATATGAACTCCCTGCAAAGTCTTCATATCTTTTAATAAGCGAGTCCTACAAGCCTTATTTTAATAAGACAAGTGAACGAAAACTGTGTCACCCTGTATCCTGCAGAAATTTGTTTACCACTTGTTTTGCAGCTTTTGTTCTGAAACAACTAAACCATTTTTCCTTCTTTTAAGACTTAATTTACGTATCCAAATACAGGATTTTTGCAGCATTGAAGCAAAGAGTAGAGTGTCCAGGAAAATAATAGAAATGAGAATAGTCTGATATTTTGGGATAAACACTTGGATCAGGGTGTGAAGATGCTGGTAGGTGGATTTTGCTACCTTGCCTGTTGTCATGTTTTTTTCTTCAAACCAAACATACGGGAAGAGACATTCATAAATCGCATTTTCTATTTAAGTGTGAACAGCCTGAGCCTATCGTCACATTAAAAAACAATTATGTGATTTATTTCTGCGGCTGAGAGAAGTCTGTGTTGCGTTTGTCAGGAGGCCCAGCTTTTCCCAGCAGGCCTCCTGACCCCTCAGAAGCTGTCACAACAGAATAACAGCAACACGATCACATAACACCAGAGCAGGCCTACTTTCTCATTTTCTATAATTAACCCTCCAGCTGAGATAAAATTCCTCAGCTCCAGAGTTTGAGACCCAGAAACGCTGCGTCTTGTAAGACTGCTGAGTCAGAGCGTGTCGAAGAGGAATTTTATCAGACTTAATTGACTGTTTGTCAGGAGACTCAGACTGCTGACGTGTTTGTAAGACAAGAAAACATTTCAGGTGCCTCAATCTCCCCTGCAGCAATACTAGTGTCACCCAGCTGGATGGTTATTTATAGTACGACACTGTTTGTATGGATTAAAACGCGAGCTATACAACTCTGACAGCAGTTTTTATAATCCCAGAAATGTTGGTTCTGAGCAGTTTTAAGCAACTTTCAGTGCTGTTTGTCCTCAATCAGTCACAGTATTAACACATTAAATAAACCACACACATTTATACAGACAATTATTCAAAGCCAATAACATGATACATTGCCTCTTAGCTTTTTAGGTTGTACATTAAAAACAACAACAACAATAATAACAATAACAACAGCATAACTACTACTACTACTACTATTACTACTAACAATAATAATAAAAATAACAAAAACAACAACAATAACAATACTACTACTGTATTAGTAGTAGTACTACTACTACTAACAACAATGACAACAACAATAATAATAATAATAACAATAACAACAACAATACTACTACTAACCACCACCACCACTGATGACGACGACAACGACGACAACGACGACAACGACGACGACGACGACAACGACTACTACTACTACTACTACTACTACTAACAACAACAACAGCAACTACTACTACTACTACTACTACTACTACTACTACTACTACTACAATAATACAAATTCTTGAAATAATTTAAATAATAATTTGTATCTGATGTATCAAGAATCAAGAATCTGTGAAAATGCAAACATTGTTGATTTTTAAAAGTTTTACTACTAGACTAGAAGATGTCTTCAACTTCACAGTAAAGTCCATTTTCAGTGTGTGCACAGTGAGGATTTCAGGTTTCCACATCACAACTGTGAACTCCCAACTGACCTCCAAAAAGGGTTTTGTTGCCACAATATTCTGGTCATACCTGCACGTGCTAAATTCATATTTAAGGTGAGGACAGAGGAAGTTTTCCCTCTGAGTAGATACATGCTACAACGACTTCGTCAAACTCTGCACAATGACGCTCGAACATCCATGTGTTCAAAGGGTATTTGGATAAAAGGATAAATGGATGTTCTGGTTTTTTTTGTTCATATACACTACAGGGAAAGGGTAAAATATATTTGTATATTTTATTTGTTTCTCACTTTCTATGGTTTAAATAAACTTTGCCACATATTCCAAACTTACACATAGAAAACAAAGTGTCATCAGCAGAGAGCAGATTCTTTCCTGAATTTCCATTGAGCAGATCTTAGCTCTTAAATTTGTGGGGAAAAAAACATACAAATGCTTAAATATCACAATAAAAAAGGAAAAATGTGAACTAAATATGGTCGACACTTCATAGATGGCTTGGAAAGTTACCCAAGTCCTGGAAAAAGCCTACAGTTCCTGCCAATGTGATGAAGAGAAGTAGAATGCAGGTGGTAAAGGACACCTTAAAGGAGCAGTATTGTGTTGTATGACTGTCTGAATGGTTTTGCTGCTTTCAGAATGATTTATCTGACTAACAGTGAGCGTCATCACTCAGCCTGGCCTCACTGAAGGCCTTTGAACACATTGTTTTGTGCTTGCCTCATTTCATCATCCAGCGAAGGCCAGCCTCAGCCTGCTTTTGAGTATCTGATACAGATATGAGGTCACAGGATGAGGAATAAAGGCTTTCTCTCTCCCCGTCGAGGCCTGCGGGCACATCTACCCAAGTAAACAAACAAGGAGGCGGCACCTTGCTTCCCTCAGAGGCCAATGACTCTCCTTAAAAAGAAGGAAGAGCCACAAAGATGCTTTTAGATGCTGGTGCAGACGATCCCCTCAGGACGCTTCACGGCTCCTTATTGATCATCAATATCAGCTGCCACTTAGATACACAACAGAACCTTTTACATGTGAGACTATTCAGTGAAAGTGTACAAAAAAGTTTTCCCGCACTCTTGTAAAGCACTGGCTTGTTGTGCGTCTTTGTGCTACCAGTCAACAGACTTCAAGGAGAATGATTAAGCATTTGTGTTGTCTGTGTGATGCAGCTGGAAAAGTAAATTAAAGCAATTAATCAGGGACAGGGGCATCATAACATGGCTTGTAGCTGCCATTTGTATTGTGTGTTTTCCCTCAGCAATACTAAAGCGTCGCACTGGTGGTTTTCTGTGTGTGTGTGTGACTGTTTGCTAGTCTGTGCATGATGGATGATTACTCTGTGAGCCATTAGAGACTTTAGAGGCTTCTGTGTGAGCGCGGCGACGAACGTCTGCCTTTGTGAGGACCAAATGTTACCACGACAAGAACAAAAACACACAGACAAGGAGCAGCAGCTTAAATGAACAGTTTTGGGAAATACACTTGCCAAGAGTTAGATCGGAAAATCAGTTGCGCTTAATATATACAAACGGATGAGAAATTTAAGGAAAAACATTGTTCTTCCAAAAGATATTCCCTCATTTGGGGCATTGGTGGCGCAACAGGTTAAGCCCCTGGGCAACTGATCAGAAGGTCAGAGGATCGAACCCCCACTGCGGCCACTGTTGAGCCCTTGAGCAAGGCCCTTAAACCCTGACTGCTCTCTGGGTGCTGCACCGTGGCAGCCCACTGCTCCTAGTATGTATAGTTAAGGTTAACCCTTTAAGACCTGAGCCTCAAAATGTCCTCCTGGTCTTTTTTTCTTATTTTGATTACAAAAAGGTAAGAAAATGTCCTGTGAGTGCTTGTGCCCATTTTTTTGTTTCGCTTTACAGCCAATATAGTATAATTTCGGCCACGACGTTTTCATCCAAATTAAATTACCGTAATGACACTATATTGGCCGTAAAGCGCAACGACGTTCTCATCTGAATTAAATTACCGTATCTGAATGAAATTACCGTAATGACACTATATTGGCCGTAAAGCGCAACGACGTTCTCATCTGAATTAAATTACCGTATCTGAATGAAATTACCGTAATGACACTATATTGGCCGTAAAGCGCAACGACGTTCTTATCCGAATGAAATTACCGTATCTGAATGAAATTACCGAAAT
>OMNN01098576.1:2730-14893 GCA_900302755.1 Chromis chromis
TCCTTGCAGCCTGCCACACTGAAACACATCATCAACCATTAATCAAATTTTCAAATTAATTTCAGGATTTTAAACCTTCAGGCTAAATCTGTGTGTGAGTGTGTGTTAGTGTGTGTGTGGATGTGTGTGTGTGTGTGTGTGTGTGTGTGTGGTTATAACTGGTAAGCCAAGTTCTTTTATAAACTATTGTTTCAGCACAGGCTGATGAGAGTCATGACTCTGTGTGACTTTCTCTGCTTGTGCAACTGCTTTGAAATTATGATTATTCTGGGTTCTTGGGGAGAGATTAGCCTGCATGTGCAGACCTTCTGTTTCAAGCATCATCATTATCATCATCATCACCTCCAGCATCCTCATTCATCATTATTATCATGCTTATTGTAATTAATTTCCACCTTCTTAGCCATTATTATCCTTCATTGCCCTCACATGCTGTTGTTATTGTTGTCATTCATCCAGCAGGCTATTATTATTATTACCGTCTATTAATAGATACATATTAAATCTATATATAAATCATGTGTATATCTACTAATTTGTTTTCTATTTTATGTTTTTAATTGCTGCCTGGATGAATGAGATCATGTTGGACAGTAGATGTATGAAGCTCAAGACTAAAAGAGACATCAGGTTTGTTAAAAAACCCTTCAGTCATGTTTTAAGACATGAAATACACTCATTGGAACAATTTATTATATCTGATATGCTTTTTCTTCCAAAATGTTCAATTACCTCACAAACAGTTCTCAAAACTCCATCTACTCCCTTTCCCCTCTTAAAAACCCAGAACCTATGAATATAAACTGAAACCTCGGTTCTCTGGATGTGTACAGGCAAGTGCAGGTTTTCACATGACACTTGTTCAAGTTGCATATCGAAAAACTGGTTTTGTGATGTCGCTGGCTGTATTTACTGTACCTAAGGTAAAGTGACAATTAAGGCAAGCACAAGACAGTGACACAGTTCAGCAGATATATGTGGAAATGTGCTTCTATAGTGTCAAACTCTGCACACACATCAGTCTGCACTATAAAGCTCAAGCATCCAACTGAAGTAACATGAAGTAAAGTACAGTTTCATGTGAAGGGGGACTTTACAGTTTGGGAAAGATCATTTTTTTCAGTTACAAATTAAACATGACAAGTCTCATACTTCAGGCCAGTGGTGACTCTTTTTACTTTTACTGTTTTTCTAACCCTAACCCTAACCCTCCCTATGCAGGCTGACCAAGTCCACAAAGACTCCCTAACCAAGTGTTGTGAGCGTACAGGGTTTAGTAAATATATTAACATCTTTTCCTCATTGTGAATTAAATAAGGCTGAAAATGTAATGTGGGTGCTGGTACATCTCAATCATACTGTATTTGCCCTTAGTCGCATAATTATAAGATAATTTTCAGGAGACAGTCCTGCTTAGGGAGCTCAATGCAGAAGGTGTCAGGAGGGACATTTGTACCCTTAAATAAGTAAATTTGTGCTGTTGAATTAATTATATGACCCCCCAAATGACTTAAAATAAATCCCTCAATTAAATAACGCTACGACCTTCATTGAGCTTCCAAAATTCACTGCACTTATCAAAACTCAATATACTTTAGTTAAAGTGGCTCTAATGGATATTTTCTAATAACAATGGCCCAAATGGCAGCGTGAAAGCAATGTGACAATTCACACTGGTCATTTGTCTTGTCACGTAGCCAGACCTATTTCCGCTGTGCCGTGTCAGTGCTGGAAAATGGAATGGCTGGATCTCATAATCATTCTGCTGTAGGGGGAAAAAAAACACTCTGGTGTATTAGTGTTTCTGTAAACCAACACAATATCTTGGGCAGTGCTAAAAGCCCAGGATGTAGCAACAGTGTCCCTGCACAAGAGTGACAGGAATTTGTTTTGGTGGAACGCTTGCATGCAGAGAGATGAGCGCTGTCAATAAAAAGGCTCATTTAATGACAAAAACAAGGAGGAGCTCCATTATTATACTGCAAAACCTGACACTTGTAGCCTGTAGTTTGCAGCTCAGAGGTGGTTATTGTTGTTTCCTGTAGCGAAGGAAATTTGGAAAACAGCAACATACAGATACTGAAAGAGGAGGAGAACGCCACGTGAAATGCACTTGGGAAACGGCAGGCTTTTACCTCAAGTCCACATCCAGCGAGTCAGGCTAGGTCACGTAATGATAAACCAACAGCACATTATTACCTGAATCAGCAGCTCCTCTTGGCTCGCTTTTAGCTCTCCGAAACATTATTTTGTTTGGCACCAAACAGTGCGCTGGCACAGTTGGGAACTAGCTGGTGAACATAATGGAGGTTTTAGCAGAGACGCAGTGTGGAGGTGGTGAACAAAAACAGAGTGAAAAGAGGGTGAACATTGGACAGAAGCATGATTCCAAATAAACGATAGCGCTGCTCCTGAACTGCTGCATGCGTAACTGTTGTTGGCAAGTTTGTCAGTCATAATATTTCAGATTTGAACGAAGATTTTGTGGATATACTTTCTTTGTTACACCCCAGTTTCAGAGGGGTGTAACAATATATTGTCCATTAGGCAATATAGGCAAATGCTAAGGGCGCCGTGGCCTCCAGGGGGCGCCACAAAATCGGGAAAAAAATTCACCTTCAATATAATTATATTAAAACTAGTTATTACTATTAACTCTTAAAATGGAAAAGCTCACATTGATTCAAATGTAAAGCAATGCCCAGTTAATATTACTACAAAACAATGCTATTTGATTTCTTTTGTAAGCGTATGTAAATCGCAGATGGCAAAGACATGTTGACCTCAACAGAAATGGAGGGCCGCAGTACAGCAAGTAACCTAATGACATTAATAACTAACTCAGGAATGAATACCCACAGAGGCAATCTAAAGACCAAAACTGTAAAACATGTCTGTATGTTGTAAGCATGCACTGGTCTATAATTTGACCTCTGTTGTTCAAGCACAAAAGAAAATAACTTTAACGTACCAATACTCCTTTTTTTTCCACAAGTAAGTATGCGTTTCGCTGAAGAAAAACAGGGAAGAGTGCATCCATCCCTGACACAAAGCTATTCAGGCCATGAAATATCCATCATAAATATCCCAGTGTGTTTTCAGTCAGATGGATGTTTGAGGGGATGAATGAGGAAGTAGATTTTTCCTCTTTGCCACTCATGGGAACTAATAGAGTTAGCCTGGGGGTATTAGCCTGCAGTGCAGCAGAAAGGCAGCTGCAGCACAGTTGTTACAGTCAAGCTGTAGCGCTTGGTGGATACTTACACCTAAAGCACCATCATCCCGCACATTTTTAGTATGGGTGACATGAGTGGTAGTCGAGACACTTCTGGCAGTATTAGTTCCTATCTCTAGAGCTGTGCAGGTTCGCGTAGTTCATGGAAATCTTACTTTTTCATCTCAGAAAAATATAAAATTTGACACTTCCCTGTGGTAAGTTGGTATCTGATTTGCCCCTTTAGTGATGTGCTATACCCAGATCAAATCACTCCGGGCCAGTGAATCAATCTCGGGTTCGTGTCCTTTACTTATCGCTTACATAAAAATGAGCCCCGAATTATATTATTTTTTAATTTGTTGACAACTCACTCATCCACCAGACTAGACCTAAATTGTCTGAATGGAAGGGAAAAGTATGTGCATCACATTTTTTCAGCTTTCCTCAAGCATCAAAAAATGAGAAATGTGAATAAAGAGCCTAAACATACTCAGTCAAGCCTAATTTGCAGCAATTATACTACAACGGTTCTATCTGTTCCTATTGTTCATTCATGTTCCCTGATGTTTGTATGACAGCGAGGCCTTGAATACAAAACATCACACTCAAGAATTTCTACTAGTCTTACTTGTGTGACATTTGCTCATAATGACTAAGAAATTAAACCTATAATCATGCTATAGGTAATTACACTCATATGCTCAGCACCTGGAACATACCTTTCCTAGTATGTGTGTGTGTATGAATGTGCATATACTCCACAGTAATTATATAGGGGCAGATGTGCACATATGTGCATATGTTTGGCTCAGTGCATCAGCAACTTGCCTACAAAATGTGCCAACTCTACCCATCCAAACTGGCCACGTCTCTGTCTGAACAGTGATTTTAATGAGCAGGTGCTGGGGAGTGGGACAAAAGGCATTAAGCAGCTCATCTGTCCTGATTGCAGGCAGCCATGCTCCTCTAGGTGGGATGGCGAGGGAGGGGTGAACTTGTGCTGTCTTCACTGTGTCTCTGTGTGTCAGCCTCTGTCTGATTATGTAGATTCCTTTGGAATAACTGCCAGTCACCATGCAAATTTAAGAGGGTGCAATTATGATTCAGAAATTCTGCATTTCCAATAGAAACCTCAAAGAATTAGAATATTTACTATCAGCACTATCAAAGTGAGTCTAATGGTAAATCTGAATTCTTGCATTTTTTAAATAAATGTTAGTAAAATCCCTCATTGATTAAACCTCAAAACGCATCCCTGTGTATTAAACTTTCATATTTAGATTTTTTTTTTTTTCAGTGAACGGCCCTGCCTTAAAATTAATTAGATGCAACTCTACACCGTTGCTTCTACAAGAATGTGCAGATCTATAAAGTCTTCATCTTCACCCACCTTTCCCATACTCACTGCAGCTGAAGCACACCAGTTCATCTACAGCTCTCCTCTGCCATTGTAAAACTCCTCTACACTTCACAGTGTTCGAACCAGAAACGACTCTGAAGAAGAATGATAATACAGAAAGCCCCACCCTGCAACCCTTGGTTCCTCAAGGTTGTCATATATTCGGTTTGCTGCAGTTTCAAGGTGGAAGTGCTCAGTCAGGGTGTTGACTGCTTACATGTTAACAAGGCAACAAACTTGATTTTCATTGGAGAGGTTGTCTATGTTAGTATTCAGTGTACAACGGTACAGCTACTGAAGTAGTGGTGGCACTGACTGGTAACATTGTTTGTGACTGATGAAGTGAATAATCATACAATAGTAAAATTTCAGTCGGTACATCAGTTACTCTTGATACAGATGGCATTATGCACCCAATTTATACACAGTTCTTATCCACTTATTACATTACATTATGTCTCTTTTGTAGTCAAAAGGCCACCAGCATTTGTTGTTGCTAGAATATAAATCTAAATAGGTTCCATATGAGTGCGTCAGTTGATGTCTCACCTTTGCTGATTATACCATTACAGCTGATCCAAAAATAATACCACTGACAAAACCACAAATACAAGCAGATAAAAAAGATCAGATCTCAAGGACATCAAGGACACTTAGGCTCACCAACTACAACTTCAAATAAAGTAGAATCTCAACAGTAAACACAGATATTTCCTCAGAATGGCTGTCCCTGCTATATCTACCCCCTCTCTCATCTGTTTATTTCCAGCTGTTTTACTTCCGTAAGCTTAAAATGCATCTCATTTTGTGCACCACAAGATTTTCATGAGAAAACGCTGCTTCTACAGCATGTGTAAATGTGAAAGCTTTCATGGAGCGGCCATAGGTTGAATCATTATTGTGTTGAATCAAGCATCGACAAAGAGCGACAAAGGAAAATGTCACGCATTATTACTCAGAGTGGTTTCATATGATAAGAAAATATCACTGGCAATGTCAGTCAGGACATGAGGACCAAGAAGCAGGATAGACGGTTCTTGAGTTTATGCTCCTTCATTTCTTTGCTTCAGATTTCATATATTTTTCATTTATTTCATTTGCGCAACTAATAAGTACATGAGAAACTGCAAAACACAGAAATAAAAACTACTCAGCAGCAAAAGGAAATTTAAAGGACATCACAACAAAAAGAGAAAAATGTCAATATGGCACACAAATACTGTCAAAAGAAACATAAAAGGTAAGCGACTGAGATAAAAAGCTGTGATGCAGATACAGATATAGACAAAGTGTGGGCGTATGTGAGTGTGTCTGTGTGTGTGAGAAAGAGAAACTAGAGAGACATGATGTGTATATGATGTGCATGATGTGATATGACACATGATCATTTGTAATAGGAGGATTCATTAGCAAAGTGCATGTGCAAAATCTGTCCTAAACCCAGTCAAGTGAGAACTTCAGTCAGATTTGATTAAACTAAAGGTAAATCTATGTGGATTGTACAAGACTAATGTATTAAAAAATGAAAAAAAAATATAGTATAGTGATGCTGTTGCATATATGGACAGGTGGTAACTGACATGTATAATTTGTCAATGTAGCTCCTAAAAATGACCCCACTATACAACAAAATGATTTATAAGAAACATATTTTCTGCCAGATTTGTTTGCAAATCAACATACCTTTGCCATTTATTTTATTGCTTTGCTGTTGCTCCTTTCCAGCCAACAAATCATACACCAATCAGGTCAAAAATGCTCTGAACCATTGGGCATGGACAAGAGGACCTCTCAGGGTGTCCTATGGGGTCTGGCACCAGGACATTGGCAGTGGATCCTTTGGGTACTCTGGGTTGTGCAGTGGGGCCTCTGTCAATTAACCTTGTTCCATTGCATCCTGTTGATGCTTGATCAGAATGGGGTCTAGGAAGTTTGGAGGTCAAATCAACATCTTGGGCCATTGTCATGTTCCTCAACATATTCCTGATTGTTTGATGTTGTTACCATGTGGTGGGGTTGTTAAAGGGTCGTATTTCAGCCCAAAGCATGATATTATCCTAAATCTAACCAAACACTGAGTGTGCTCCAAATGATCAAACATAAAAAAAGTCAACATTCATTTATGATTTGATGCAATGTCCTCCATTTAACCCATTGCACCACCACATCTAGTTCTCACTGTAGAATTTATTGCTCCTTACATTGTCTCACTTGTTCAGTAAAAAGACCTGTGATTGGCTGAAATTTCCCATCATGTGCTAGATTTTCCAAAGCCTGAAAACAGAGCCAGGAGGAGGTGCAGAAGTCTAGGTTCCTCTCAGACTACATCAATTACAATATGCTGAAAGTGTAGTCTGGATTTTCCCCCCCAATGATGCCATTAAAATACTGCCTACCCCTGCTTTAAACCTTACATATGCCCACATATCAACACATATCCATCTCCTAATAAGGGCGACATACACAAAATCTTTTATACTTTTGTTAAAATATGAACACAAAGCCAACAGCAGAGTTGGTGAAAAGCAGCACTTCACAGAGAAATGTTACTGTAAGAACAAGGCTCACTTGCATATCGAAGAGAATCACGGTGGCACTGGAAATAGGCTGGCTCGACTCACTGAATTTAGGAACATTGATGTGTTGCATACCTTCATTATCGCTAAATGTATTGCAATTGCAGCAAGGCATTACTTTGTAATGTATTAGACCCGCTGATGAGGGCCAGTTCAATAAAGCAATCAATCAAACCTTACAAAATGGTCTCCAGTATGCATTCGTTGCAGTCGGTTGGCCTCATAGCTGTGAAAGAAAAGTCTCAAAGGAGGAAAGAACCTGCATGCCAGGCTCCACATTTGCATCCTCACCAGGCAATGAACCATGTGAAACATATGGAAATAGGCCTTTTTTACAGCTGACGTTTTGACTTCTCACAGCAGGAAAAACACAGTTGTATCAATAATGACTTCATTCCACTTAGGAGAAGCCCTGCGTTTGTGCATGCTGGTTCGCTGTCATGGCTTACTGGGACTCTTAATGGAAATGAACCATCATTAATTCCACTTGTGCTCTTTCTACTGTGACAAGTCAAAATGTCTGCTGTGACAAAGGTCTGTGGCAGGCAGTGGATTGTTAACTCACTTAGTACGGCAAAAACATACAGTACTGCAGAAGCTCTGCAAAGGCATGGTTTGAGCATTTTCAACATGTTTCATTTTTGCATGACAATAGATAGAAACCGACGAGTGGTTAATGTGTGTTGTGTGAACAAACTGTGAATGCAACAGAGGACAACGGGTTAGCTGGTGACTTTATTTGACATTTCTGGAGGCTTTACCAAGTCAATTTTCCTTTCTAACTACCTTCACTTAGTAGCTGCTGTTTGTTGTGCAATTATAATGACGTTCTTGCTAAGAGCTGTGATTGTTAGTACAGCTTTTGAGCTGAAATTCTTTTTAATGCTGGAAATTTAAGCTCCAAAAGCATAGCCTGTGAAAATAGAACAATAAATCCAGAAGGTGCTAATTCTTCATAAATTACAATGCTGTTGATTAGTATGCATACAATGTAAGATTGGTTCCCCTGAAGTGACCCTTGGCTCAGTTTCTGCAAGAATGATTTGACACAAATTATTTGTGCTGATAGTATAATGCTATCCGTGTCAGGGCTGAAGAGATAAGGTCATACAAATTGGGATGGGGAGATCAATTATTTTAGAAGTGGCAAATGAAATTCAGTGGAATTCCATCTGGTTTGTGACACTAATTATGCTGAAAAAACAAAGGAAAAACTGATTATGTCTGGAAGCAGTTTCGTAGCTTTAAGAGCACAAGTGTGTTGGTTGTCCAAATGATGACTTTTGAGTTTTTGTACTTTTAATTTGCTTATCTGCCAAGATAACCTTGTCAGTGTTCGACACAGCCATGAAACCAAATCCTGAAAGGTCAGCGAGGACAGGAGTGAAAAAAAAAATCAATACTGGTGGCTGTGATCACAGAGGACATTTGGAGTTACAAGAGTTTTGTCACTTAGAAAATAACTTTATCTGGCTCTGTGGCACATTGTGGATACGAGATAAGGATATAAAGAAATACCAGCTAGTGGATAAGTGTGTGTCAACACACTAATCCATAAAACGAAAATAAAAACACTGTATTTTTTTTTTTATTAGAAATGGTTTGCAGTTGTATCTTCATTGCAGCACATTCTCTAATAAGGTTTGTAGGGCACATATATTTTGAGTGACAGCAGGCAGTTATGAGAAACTAGTCCAATAGCCAATGGCAAAGGAAAGAACTATATTGAGATGATGTTATCTAGGCTACATTACAGACAGACGTAGAAGGAATCTGTTGTTGTCAAACTTGTATCTTAAATTTCTGGGTTGACCTGGTGGATTGTTTTTGGCACACATTATGGAGCTAGGAAGTCACATTTTCCCCTTGAGGCTTAAAGGGGATGATGGGTAGGTATGTGTTGATTTATTTGAGTTTGCATAACTATATTGAACACTTCTGGTGTACAGCAGGTTAAGATTTTGAACTGGGCAGAGGTTAACATGGTATCATGGGATTGCATATAAACAGCAAGGTGACTTGTGGAATTTTAAGCTTGTTATGTGTCATTTTACGGCATTAAATGACAAGCAGAATGGTTAAGGCTAGTATAAAGGTCACAGGGAGGGTGTCATCCCTCACAACTACATGACATGTAGTGACACAGCAAATGCAAAAAATGTGTTCTGATAACACGTGATGTGACTTGGCATGTTATTCACATGCCTTTTCATAATACCAGGTTACAGAGAGAGGAGCAAAAGCATCTTGTGACGAGACCTTACCTGCTGCTCTGTTGTATGTGCAACACTGGTGTTAATATCTTCCCTGTGACAACTTCCAGACTTTGCATTTTTGGTCTTCATAAAAAAGACACCATATATTGCTCTATCAAAATAAACACTGCTGACAGTAATATGTTAAACTTGCCAGTTGCACATGAAAGAAGATAAAAGCTGTTTTCAAAAGTAAACAAGTGCAACTGAAGTTCATGAAAAATACATTAGTTTAAATGTATCTGGATTTTGTCTGGTCAATTCATAAGCTGTGATATGCAGCTAGAAGAGTCCACACCCCAACCTGGCCAAGAGCAAATAGTTCTTTGACAACACATCCCAAGTATAGAGGTTAGGTTAAAGATCAGGGTCATTCTGAACATAATTCTAAGTCAGGGTTAGACTTCGATCACTAGTTTTCTTCAAAAACCTGCAGAACCTCTTGTACCTCTCAGAGCTCATAGGAAGAACACCCTGTGGCGTCTCCTGAAAGCTAATTCAAGCACGACATATATCCTGACATCGACCCAAGTCCATGAGGCTGCACGCAGACTCCTCTGTTAACACCTCTGTGCATCCCAAAATGTGTGACTTTTTGGACTGTCTGTGTTGCAAGTGTGCCGACTGCACACGTGCCAGGAAAACAAATGGCGCCTAAAACTAAAGGAGAGACTGTACAAGAAGATTCTAATTCAACATTAATAGATTTGTCACTAAAGTACACGCAGGCAAACTTCGGAGGTGCTTTGATTTGTACATGCTTTCCATCGACAGAGCTTACTGTGGAAAGTTCTACATTTTCTAAAAACCCTGTGTTATGTCCACACTCTGTGCCTGACACACCTCAGGAACAGTCACAGCGACACAGTGCTGCAGTCCAATTTGTAACTAAGTGCTATATCCTGTAAAAAAGAGCAAAGTCCCGGCTAACCTTTCAGAAACCACCACGGGAGCCCTGTCTGTTTTTCTGAGTTTGTTATGAGGGGCATAGTGACCCTCTGCAGGAGACCAATGGCAGACCAACACGCAGCTATTGTAGTATGAATGCAACCACATGCACGCCCTCTGCCCACTTTCAAACTTCTGCATTGGTCATGTGGACACCATGAACTGGTTTTTACTGTACACAACATTGGGAAGTCTTTTTAAAAAACACATGACACGGAAGCTGTGTTTGTACAGTTAAAATATACAGAACACACTGTGTAATCCACTAGGACCACCATAAAGCAACAGGCCAGCGTACTTACTGAGGTTCATGCCAAAACTGTAAATGCAAGCAGAGTGGCAAAACATGTGAAGATGTTTTTGGCACCACCAAATCATGAACTGTCCTTGTCGCACCACTTTGGAGTGTATGAGCACATAATGGAGCAGTGTTAGGTCATCAGCCAACGGACGACGCTGAGCTTAAGTGTCTCTTGAAGCCGTCCTCCACCCAAAATGTCTCTGTCGAACACTCGCCGAATTTAGGCTTGAAATGCAACTGAATCAAACATACAACAAACTTCTGAACCTCTGAATCATCATCCACTTCACTGTCCACCCTTATACTATGTGCTCTGATCACTTCTATTTTTGCCCAAAAACATGGCATAATACTCCTACTCCATTTTGGCCTCCATTCAGTGCCCTCTCGAGCTCGAGGGCAAACATGCCAATGGTGTGGCCTCGTCCTTGATCATACATGCATGACACTTTTTAATTTTTTTTAATATATTTTTTTGGGGAGTTTTTCCAATTTTTTTAATGATAGAGAGAGACAGGGTGAAAGGGGGTATTGAGGAGAGACACATGCAGCAAAGGCTCTTGAGCCAGATTCGAACTCATGACCGCTGCTGGCGACCTGCACCCACATGGTAACGCCTTAACTCAGCGAGCTAAATGGCAGCCCATGCATGACACTTTTTAAAGATAAACGTACTAGCAGATATCATACCTGTTCCATCATGCCCAAAACTAAATTTTTTGCACATCCATCTATCCATCCATCCATTTTCTGCCGCTTATCCGTGGCCGGGTCGTGGGGGCAGCAGTCTAAGCAAGGAGGCCCAGACTTCCTTCACCCCAGACACTTCCTCCAGCCCTTCCAGTGGGACCCCGAGGCGTTCCCAGGCCGGCCGAGAGACATAGTCCCTCCAGCGTGTCTTAGGTCTACCCTGAGGCCTCCTCCTGGCGGGACATGCCTGGAGGCCCAAAGGCATCCGGAACAGATGTCCTAGCCACCTCAACTGACTCCTCTCGATGTGGAGGAGTAGCGGCTCTACTCCGAGCTCCTCCCTGGTGACTGAGCTCCTCACCCTATCTCTAAGGGAGCGCCCAGCCACCCTACAGAGGAAACTCATTTCAGCCGTTTGAATCCGGGATCTTGTTCTTTCGGTCATGACCCAAAGCTCATGACCATAGGTGAGGGTTGGAACGTAGATTGACCGGTAAATCGAGAGCCTCGCCTTTCGGCTTAGCTCCCTCTTCACCACGACGGACCGATACAACGACCGCATAACTGCAGACGCCGCACCAATCCGCCTGTCAATCTCCCGCTCTATCTTCCCCCCACTTGTGAACAAGACCCCAGATACTTAAACTCCTCCACTTGAGGCAGGACGTCTCCACCAACCCGGAGAGGGCAAGCCACCTTTTTCCGGTCGAGAACCATGGCCTCAGATTTGGAGGTGCTAATCCTCATCCCAGCCGCTTCACACTCGGCTGCAAACCG
>OMNN01098583.1:6704-34632 GCA_900302755.1 Chromis chromis
GTGTCTGTTCTCTGCCTCTTTTTTTCCCCCCTCCCCTCTCAAAGCTGTCTTTCAAGGCGATGGACTTGAGATAGTGCGTCTCAATTTGAGTGTTGGTGGCTGGGAGTTGCCGTCGGGGAGAAATGCGAAAGGATGCTTGGAAGCAGTGAAGGCTACAGCAGGTGAGTATCTGGACAAGGAGGCAAAAAAAAACGGGGTGTTCTTATTTATTTTATTTGTTTTGTTTTACGCAGATCCATTTCGGTGCTCATGTCAATGCGGTTTAATGTGGGCTGAGGCCAAGATTGGAGAATGCAGGATGCAGCTAAACCCTGCTCTCTCCGGGGCTACTTGGGAGGAAAAAAAATATGTGAAGTGGCGACATCAGTTCAGAGAAGATGTCTTGGAAAAACTCCTCGGAGCTCATTCCGATGTCAGATGGGAGCAAAATAAAATATCCCTGCTGAGTCCGGAGTGGTCAGGGCAGGATCGGTTGACAGGACAGAAAAGCAAAAAAAAAAAAAAGGAAAAGGGGGGTGGAGGGGGACTGGAGTGTGGTTAGGCGCGTCCTCTGCAGGTATAAATACATCTAATCCACGTAGATTCCAAATTAAATTATCGATTTGTTATCAGTGCACATTTTGACAGTGTGATCGCCCCTTTTTCTGGTCATTTCTTTGGGTGCGTGTGCTCATCTGGGAGGAGGCAGGCTTAATGCGTTAATCAAATTTAATTGTCCCACGAATGTGAGTGTGTGTGAGGCAGAATGTGGAGTGTGTGTGTGTGTTTGTGTGGGGAGGAGAGTGAATTGCAAAATGTTGTCTTAATCTCGCCTTTATTTGGCCACGTATGGGCTCTGCTGAGATAACATTTCTCATTGTGTGCAAGTGTGAGGCAGTCGTGATCCTCCCCGTATGCCATTTTATTCATCTGCAAAGATGGCTATCTGTTAAATGGGCAGCCTATATATAAAAAAAAGCAAGCAGGCTTCTGCACCAATGTAGTCATGTATTTTTTTTTAATTTTTGGATCATCAAAACCGACTTGGGACTCTTTGATTTCAACTAGACAACTGTCATGGGATCTATATATAGCCTCAGCTGAGACGGTACAGGACACAGGATGAAACTTGTGCGTTTATGGTGCCACACTCCGTCTGTTGTTTGCTATTCAAGGCAGCATTTGCAGAGACTGATATGACAGTGGCCCCCCTGAATTTCACTCTCCCTTTATTGTGCAGCACTGCCTCCTATAATATGTATAATATTCTCTCTCTATATATATACAATGTGTATAATGCACACAAAAACTGCAGGGAATCAGAAGGCTGTGTGATGCTGTGCCTGCGGACATTCATAAAGTGCTGTAGCTCCATTGGTTATAAATAGCCGGAGGGAGCGGACAGCCAGATAGAACAGCAGCAGCAGCAGCAGCAGCAGCCTCTTTGGCTTTATCAGGGCGCACAATCCAACATGATAGATAGCTGATACACTTTGAGATATCACACAGAGACACGGGCAAAGGGTGTGGCACAGGGGGCTTCATAGGTGCATCCAGACTTCTTTGTTTGTCTCAGACGGTGTCACAGTCTCTCCCCATCAGTGTGCCTTTACTGGTTTTCTGCTGATTTTGTCTTTGCTGGACTCAGTAGTGACTTTAGAGTGACCCCATCACACAAAGTGTTTACTTTAATCCATTCCTGCAGTTGTGTTAATTTCACCCCTCTAGGCTGAAAAATGCTGTCTTTTTTTTTAGTGTTTTTTTTTTACAGCTGATTTCTTTGATGATTGGGACACTGCTGACTCAATCCGCTTTGTCCAGACGCCCTGGCTGCCTTCATTAAACAAATGTGCGGCCGCTGACCTTGGCTATCTCCAGTCATCAATAGGATTCACCTCTTTGCCCTGCAGTGTGCTGTGGCATACATGTAGTAAATGCAACCCCTCTCTCTCTCCCCCCCTCTCACATCCCGACAACATTATGCTGCTGTTGACATACTATATTGAATTACAACACGTTGATCAATGTTTGCAATAACCTAAACCTCTACACAGTGGCCAATATAATACAGAGTATCGGATATCACAGGAAAATCAGGCTCCTCATAACAGCGTCATATTTCTGTGAAGTATGGTTATATCTTAGAATGTTTGTAATTGAATCACATGTAGAGGGAATGGAATGGCGAACCAACGGGATCAGCCTGAGAGTGTGTGCAGCATTAATCATTCATGGAAGAAATCAGCTTCACCATAGATTTGACAGCAGACTGGGGCAGAGGAGCAGTCGAGACAGAGTGGGTGGCGATGGTGTGGACCGTGATGTTACTGGAGGATGACTGATCGCAGGCTTGCCTTCTCACAACACGCTAAATGACCAATAGTGTTAGCGAGCAGGCTAATGCTGGCTTATGACGTGTTCACATGTCTCCTGGAGACACTCATCCTGGGTGTAAAGCCGACACCTACTGCATTGACAAGGTGTTTATTAGCTCCCAGTTGTGAGGCCATGATGCCTACATAATGTTACGATGACACAGTGCTGAGAGATTTCACATGGGATAGCAATTATGTTGTTGTTGTTGTTTTTTTTTTTTTTTTTTGAAGACCCGGCTTCATCTCCACTTGATGCCACTCCTGTCTTGACACATGGATGCCCGAGGCTGGATGGCATGTTTATAAAAGGCCTGCGGTGGGATCATAGTGGCTGTTTGATGGGAGGGAGGAGGGAGGATCTTGTTCACAAGTCACAGTTGTCCTTGGTGGATGTCTTTTGAAACTGATAAGGAGGAAGAACAGCTGCAAGTGTTGTCAGAAAGTCATCACCAGTTTTGATTTTTTTCTTTCTCTCGCAGTTTCAGCAGTGCAGTCCCTTTTCTAATTTTTCACTTGTTCGGAAAATGTCCCAGACAGTGTGCACGAGCTGCATGAAACATCTCCTTCAGCTGTATCAGCGTCTGTTTATTTCTGTCTTTCCCTTAAGACTAACCTGCTCAAAGTGAATGCAGCTGATGAAACACCATGTGATTGTTTCTTATAATGCAGCAGCTGCAGGTTGTCATGAATGGGATGTTTCTCTGCACAGATGCACTCTGATGTGTTGAACAAAACGTGGTTTTGTTCTTTGCTACGGTGCACATGTTGGATGCATTGTTCATTTACAGTTCTTGCATTGGTTCAGCTTAATGGTTTGCAAGCCTGTGGGTGTCCAGACAGCATGGAGCTCCTGATTTAAACTACAAACGAATCATGCAGCTATAACGAACCTTTGCTGGAGACCTGTTATTTTAGCCTGCATTTCAAAAGTTCCTCCTGTAAATGCTGCATTGTATACACACACATGTGGGCATGCAACCCACACTGTGCCCTCCACTTTACCTTAATCAGTGTGACAGTGCCTTTCACTGTGTCATTTCTGAAATCAGATTTGTAATTATGATTGCACTGCCCTTAATCCTGTGATGTTGGACACATTACCATAATTATTCTATACACTTATCCAGAATTTGCACAAAATTGGTAACCTTGCATGTATTACATCAAAGATACTGGTCACATAACTGCAATATCACATCTTTGTTCCACAGTAAATGGGGGGCTTTTACAGTCAGCGCCTTGTGATGTAACAAACTGCTACAGAGAATGTCCACATCCTGCTGTAACTTGGCTTTTATTTTAAGGGACTGTTTGACAGATCTTCCACGGCTCATTCTAAAAGAAAGCAGCAACGCAAGGAAAAAAAAGTGACAAAACACCCAGTTTACCATTAGAACTATATTAGTAAATGTCACTGCCGTGTCGAGCCTTGTTAGAGGAATGTTAGAGGCATGTCTAAATGCCATGTGTTCACATTAGCCTGTAGGGTCTGTTCACATTTAAAGGATTCATGTTAGAAAAAAAAAGTCACATGTGTCGCTAATTGTGATCTAAAGGACGGTGCTGTGAAAATGAGAATTTCTGCAAATGTGCTTTCCCCTTTTACGCTCATGTAAAAAATCACTGCGTCCACGAAAATAAGCAGGCTTACCATGTTTTCGACTGGTAACAGCCAGGGGGAGATGGAGTCTGGGATGGAGTATGTGTAGAGTGTACCTCCACCGGTATACATGCAACCTCAATGCAGCTTCTATTTAGATTTTATTCTAATAATGCTTAACCACTGCCAGCATTTTGAGGATTCATTTACATTACATTACAGTTTACATTAGATAGATACAAACTCTCAATCTCTGCTGGGCTTGAAACAGCATCCTGCCATAAACCATACAGGCCCTTGGAGGATGCTTCATTAAAAAAAGGCACTGATGGTGGACGGGGTTATAGGTCAAGGGTTGGGAGGCTGTTATTGTGCTTACTAAGGCCCCTCACTAACCCCCTGGAGAGGACATTTGTATTCACTGCATATGGACTAATGAGTGCCTATGCTGGCACCTCTGTCTCCAGGAAGACTTGAACACCTATCTTCAAGATGATTGTGTGAATGTCACTCTGCTGCGCTGCTAGTGGGCCGTAAATTATATCGGCTGAGGCAGTTGATGGCTTCAGAATGGCAGCTTTAGATAGGAGGTTTGAGCCAGAACACCTTAGTGGAAGTCACTCAAGTAAGCCTCACCAGGACAAACTCACCATAATTCAATTCATTTATTCATATAATGTTCATACAGGACAGTAATTACTTTTTAACCACCACGCATTGCTGGTTAGATTTCAGGCTGGACACACAAAAACATGTATTTTGTTGCGGTGTGAATTACATACCCATTGTCATGTACAATGTCTTGCCATCCTTTCCAACTCTAGACAATGGATATCATTGTCCCATTTGATATTTGCACATGCATTTATAACTAGAGTCTGAACAAATTGTGTTGCAGCGGTGATGATTAGTACTGCCAGCAAAATTACAATATGTTGCATCTGTTCTCCTGAAAGCGTCTATTCAAACTGTGTTACTCAGTCACAATTGGAAACACAATTGTGGGACAACAGCAGCGCCACTTACACAGCCACACTTGAATGGAGCATATGATGTTTTCCATAAGTGGGAGCAAGAATTGTGTTTGTGCCCCACCTCCCTGATGTAATGGCTGTTAAAATACCCTGTTGAGATTCAGAGTTCACGAAGTTGGGTGTTTAGGTGCAGCACTAGTACTCTCGACTCTTTTCCCTTTGTCTAGTAGGCTGACTGAGGATCTACTTAGAAGTGGAGTTTGTCATTTACACCCAAGCTGCTACAGGTCTCCTCCGATTTGAGAAGTGAAAGACGATACCAATCATGTTTTGATATATTTTGGCTAGTATTTACGATATGTACCAGCTCAGGGTTTAGCTATGAAACACGTGTACATACATACATTGAGCTAATGAGTTTTAAATAAGGTCTGAACATGTCTCTGAATGTGTTTTGTTGTTGTCAGAAAGTTCCATTAACAGCCACCAATCCCATTAGTATTCATTAAGAACATGGACACCACTGTTCAAATGTTCCCAAAGTATAAAAAGACTACCCTCCATCACATTTGGAATAACGTGTGATTAAAGTCAGATAATTCAGACATTTTAATGTGCTTGAAGCCCATTATTCTCTCCTTCGTTCAGATCAGTGTTGCTTTGTATCCATTGACAGTCTGCTCCCATTCATCATGTGATTCAAGACAACAGGGGCCTTGCTTTGAGGCATAAAGGGGCAGAGGCTTTTAGTTCCCTAAAAGCTCACTTTCTCCATCTCTTTGGTGCTCTCCCTCCATATCGCTCTCTCAGTTTAACTTCCCTAAAAGCTCTCTGTCTGTCTGGTGTGTCTCTCTTTCTCCCTCCCTCGCTCTGGATGTCTTTCACCCACTCGCTGTCAACGCAGAGCGGCAGAGAGAGAAAGGAATGACAGAACGTTGTAACAAAGAACTGCTAATACTGTTGATGGAAGAGAGTGAAAGTGCAGGGAGGAAACAAGAGGTCTGATTTCAGCTTATCGACCAGACTGGGTGGCATGAAGTAGATGTTGGTCTGCCAGACGTGAAGAAGCAGCAATAATCCCACCGACAGTCAACCTGAAACTGAACTATTTCACATCATGTAGAAATGTTGGGATTATGTTTACATTCAGACTAGGTATCATTTCATAATCAGGATGGTCAACTATTAAAGGTAGTGATTCTAAGTGCGTTTTTCCATTTACATATTATAGGATAAGTCTATACCTTGAGTTTGAACTACCTGATTATGCCTGATCAGCTGAGATTGTTTTTTGTCTGGCTTATTCTGGCATTTAAACAACATATTCTATATTCAAATGTGACAAACAATAGTGCTGTCTAAAACATGTCAGTGATCTACTGATACAGAAAACACGGAGAGATGCAGAATGAATCAAAGCTGCATCAAATAACTATTTTATTTGACTTTTTCCCAAAACGTCATCATCATTTGCTCTGCAAGATTTTCAAAAATACTGACAAATCTCCAGTCACAAGTTTCCAGAGCCAAAGTAACGTGTCAAAATTGCTTATTTAGTCTGAGCAGCCGCCAACAACCCAAACTGTTCAATTTATAATGATATGAAAACAAGCAAGAAACTCTTCAGAAAAAATGTCAGTCAAACTGTGGTTGGCTCGTTTTGAGTTAGGAAAGATAACTCTTCAAAATACAGGTAAGTTACAAAATAGAACTTTAGTGATTTGAAATTTGAAATGGGCAAAGGCAGATAACTTCACATTTCAAGTTTCAGAGAACAAAACCATGTGATGGGCATAGGGTTCGTCTAAGTGCAATATTTAACATTCTCCAGCATAAAACAGGAAGTAAGGTGCTGAGAATTTCAAGAAAACAACCCATTAACAGGCAGTAAACATCTATAACATCAACTGATTTGGAAAATTTTGACTAGACTATGAAGCTATTTCACAGTGTTCTGTAGAGTAACTACATATCCTGTACTTCATAGCCATTGTTATTCAGTGTTTCATTGTATTTAGTTTAACTCAGTTCTCCATGTTATTCAGTCTAGTATTTAGTTTCAAATCAGTATTCCTTTCAAATGATCCATATTAACAGATGACATCTGAAGCTAAACTTACCAGCTCAACAGTTGGGAGATGTGCTGTATAATAATAATCATAATCATAATCTAACCTTTATTGATCCCCTTGGGGAAATTCCTTCTCTGCATTTGACCCATCCTATTCAAAGTTAACCTTAACTATACATACTAGAAGCAGTGGGCTGCCGTGCTGCAGCGCCCGGGGAGCAGTCAGGGGTTAAGGGCCTTGCTCAAGGGCCCACAGTGGTGGTGACTGGGACAAGCGGTTGCTCTCACTTTCCCACCTCAACCTCTTGCCAGTCTGGGGACCCGAACCGGTTACAAGTTTGCTTCACAAACCACGAGGCCACCGCTGCCCAATATAATGTATGACCTGAATACTGCACACTGATTCGCTGAACAAAGATCAGGTGGGAATGAAGTTTTTTACCTTGTTAATATGTCTCTATAGTGTTTATTATATGTAGAAGACACATCATGAGCAAAATAAGAAGTCAACATCATGGCTGAGCATTTCAGCAACAGTGTAGTTATATGTAAGCCAATGTAAAGCAGCAAGGGATTATTGTCATGGTAAAAACTAACAAACAAACAAACAAAAACAAACAAACTTGTAAATATGTAACTTTGATACACAAAGATGAGTTTTTAGGAATTTAGTCAATGACTGAGAGTCGTTAATCATTTCAGAAACTCTCTGAATGATTTAACATGACTAAACATTAACATATTTGTTTAGTTGGAGTTCCTTCCTTAAATAAAGCATGTAACTGTATAGCTGTTGAAATATTGAAACAGGATATGCATTATCCATTTTATTTCAGCATCCTTTACCTGGGAGGCATAAAATAACATAACTAAAAGGTAAAGCCTGCTGATAAGTGACAAGGTGAGGACAATAACACATGGCACAACATTAACAGCAATTTTACATCACGTGCCATGCTGATGAAAATTATGTGGTTAGTTTGATGGAACTTTGCTTGAGAGCATAAATTATAGCTTCCTCTCTCTGCCGGGCTGCTCTGCAGGCTATATGGAAGAGGCTGATAATGCAGAAAGCCAAGATGGAGGTGCTCATATAATCAATGTGTTTGTGAATGTCAGGAACTTCATTCACAGAGAGTAGAAGCAGATTACTGGGAAGAGGGTTTGACATTTTACCTATGCCACACCCAAATGGGCCTTGCGGTCTGCTTGGATAATTCATTTTTTCATCTGATATAAAAGCAAAGCATAGGTACGACTTTAGAGCTCAGCAATTTGAAGTTGATCGATTGCTTATGTATTACCTCTGGACAGACATATTTGAACTCTAGCTACTGCCGGTCACATTCTCTAAATCTGAGGGGGATGAGTGAGGGCAGTTTAACTGGCAAAATGGTGGCAGCGTGTGGGTGGACGGGGAGGGGGGGCGACTGATGAAAGGGCCAGGCAGCGATCAAAGACGAGAAAATGAAATGGCATTTGACCTTGTTGGATGCTGGTGTGTGACGAGCCACCACAGAAGTGCAAAGTAGTTTGGGAACCTGTGGGAATCGGTAGGTGGAGAAAGATCAGGTCTGAGAGGCGCTGATGTAGGCCGAGAGGCTGGTCCAGGCAATTTAACCCCTCTGTCTCATAACTGATTTAACAAGGGAAGGTGTGAAGGTGGGCAAAAGTTATTATAATGACAGAACGAGTCAATGTCGGAGGAAAAAAATAAATCTCGCAGTGAAGTATGGTATAACTCTCACTATGCATTAAACCCCTGCTTATGATTTTAAGTAATGAGCTGTGTAAATTGGTGACGCTGGCTTTAGGCCCTCAAAAGAAACCTCAGGAGTAATCTCCCTCCATAATACAATACCTCCTCACCCTGGTCCTGAACCTGTGGTAGATATGCAAATGTCAAATAAATAATTCAGCTCTTTTGCATTTCCTTGTGCTTGCTTCTGCCGTGTTGGTAATAATGAGTAAAACAGCGATAAGGAAAATATGTAGTGTCTCTCTCCCATTTACCACGGCTGGTCCGTCAGCCTCAGATATCAGGCTAAGGATGGATAATAGCCCAATCTTTTTTTTTTATCACGTGTGCATTGTGCCATCGCCTGTCACGTTTTTCTGGTGAATGTAAACAAGTACTGCACCTGCAGCTAGAACTAATGGATCTATCAGTTTTTGATTTGCAGATTAATTATTTTGTCTACAAAGCAACAGAAAATATAGGGCTGTCATCGTCTCCCACAGTCAGCATCATTTTCAACAGACAGTCGTAAAAGATAAATGCAACAGATCAATTTATCAGCATCCGTCATGTCTGATATTTCTGCTTGTTTAGTAGCTGGGACCATTAATTGATTAATCGTTTCAACATTAAATAGTTATCGGAATATGCAATGCAGATTTCGCTCTCAGGTATGAGAGAGCTTGTTGGTTAATCTACTACTTCTGTTACTTCATTCCTGGGCCAGCTCTATAAATATGACTGTGTTTAATAATCCAGACGGGACAGGTAAAGGTTTTAAGACTGAGAAAAACCCAGAAAGATTTTTGAGTAGAGTTAGCTGCATTTCAGCCCTGCTGGTGTATATCTTCTCTGTAAATGTCATACAAGTTACATCACAACAAGGATAACATGACAGGACTACAAAGAATGAAATTTTAAAATGTGTGTCCACAAGCATATCATCTGCCTGTCTGCACGCTTCAACAAAGGCACTGCTCTTTGGAGGGAAACAAAGGAAAAAGACAGCCATTCTCATTAATTAAGGCATGAGTGGCAGGACGGATCGCACCTCATAGCTCTGCAGATCGAGGCCGGATGGGCTTTGATTTGAGTTGCACTCTCGCTCTAATGAGGTTTTTCCTCGTGTTAAGAGATATTAATCCACGCATACTGTATATGAGCTTGTACCACTTTAAATACGTTTTTGGCAGATTTACTTGAAGGAGAAGAAGCTGAAAGAAATGAACTTCTAATGCATTGTTCTGTAACTTCTTCAAAGGGGTGCACGAGTGTTGACAAGGGATTTGTGGTGTCTTTGCCAACCCTGAAGCCATCTGCTGTTACTATGCTGGGTCACCTTGTCATTGATCCATGTGTAGCATGTGAAATACCTAGATTGTCTTTCTTAAAGAGAGATTCTGCTCCCTCTAGTACCCCTAAGATTAGCAGAGCTGCAGAGATGTGGTTCTCTTCTTTTCACTATCTTTATGACCTCCTCTCCTACTACAGGGAACCAAAGATAGGGAATGGGAGGATACAAGGACAGCTTAGACAAGTAATTTTGCCTTTAATTGCTTGAACCTCCCATGAGTGCTATTGCTTAAGTACTCCAAAACTGTTGTTGTTTTCCTCCACATAATCTTTGATTATATGAAGGTCAGCATTTTTCTCTAAGCTTCTTATGAGAGAATTTGGAGCAGGTGGATTGCTCAGAGAGATGGAGACAGTTCTCCCCTGCTGAAGTTGAGAATGAGAGTGAACTGCCCCCTTTTCTCCATCCACTGCAGTTACCTCACTAACTGTCTCCCAAGCCATCTTATATATGATAGTCTTTTTTTTTGTTCTTCTTAGACCTTATTTCCCAGTCGCTATCAATAGCGCCATTATGTGGGGTTTTATCTGGCTAATTAAGGCTTCATCTTTCTGGGCGATCTCTCAGAGGACATGGATTAAGCTCCCCTATCTCTGCACCGGAGCCCCGGTGGGCTCGGCCAGGCCTGCTCGTCTCTCTGTGGATAACGGAGAGAAGACAGGAAAAAAAACATGTTGTCCTTTTTCCGCTGAAATTATTTTTTTGAAAAGGTGAAAAATGTAAATAGTGGGTGTTGAAGGCATGAATCAAAGGATTTATTGATGAACTGTGGTACAGGTTGGAAAAATCTATAATAATTCTCAGTTTGGTCAAACATCTCAGTCCGGAGCCCTGGATTGTTTTTGTTTTTGATTGATTGCCAATTTTTTTGTGCATTTGACAAGAAGCTCATACACTAGCTGTTGTGTCAAGCAGCTTTATCATACATTCTGTAATTTCACTGCTATGTGTCAATTGACCGGCCTATTTTACCATCAGAAAGCCGTTTGAATCGATAACCTACCAGACTGTAGCCTTTGGACAATTCATTTACAATTAGTTTGCATGCCTCAACAGGCGCCATTTCGTTTGCGTAGACAATCAGGTGATTAATTTTAGCCGGAGTAGGGATCCTGAGTCATTGTTTGCCAGTGCAAGAACAGCACTTTATGAATTTCAAATGCCTTGTTGTTCTGGGTCCACTCTCATTATGTTTTAGTGCTGAAAGTCAACAGATGGAAGTCTGGGTCAACACTCATTAAAACAACAGCCAGAATACCCTACCCATATAAATAGACGGTGAACGGGGAGACCTCGGTGATACATCGCAGACCTGTCACTAATTGTTTGGGAGGTTAAATCTGCCTTTTGACTTTTCTCGCATTTCTTCAGAGACGGAACGGGGAAAAAAAACCTTTTGTTTTGTTAAGGTGCATAAACACAGTCTTGCCTGGGAGCTTTGGCTGACTATCGCAGTTCTTATAATGCACCTCTGGTTTTTGATAAAGCACTCGTGAGACAGTGTTTTTGTCTGAGCCCTTGCCATTGGAAGAGATAAATCCTAAATGAGTAAACCGAAATGACTTTGCACCGGCAGTTTATAGAAGAGTCTGTCCATTTGAGAGTCATAAATCAAGAACTGCGTGGAGGTAAAAAAAAAATCAGAAGCCTTATTTCTTCTGCCTTTAATGTATTGTTTGAAGATGAAATTGTGTAGTGAATATCCTACTTTGTCACCTTGCTCAAGGTGTGGTTACACTGGATCTGAGTCTAAGTCCATGAAATACCGTCTTTGAATTAGGTTCACCTTCATGGATGTCCTACAAAAACAACTATTTGCAAGAACTCTGCCATTTAAAAAATGAGAAAAACGACCTAAGGTTGCTTTGGGGAAGTTGTCCTATTACTTATTTTCTTTCTTTGAATCGTGCGGAAAATGCGATAGTGGCGAGATGTAAAATGGTACATACTGTACAGGAGAAGAGAAAAGCCTTGGGAGACAGATTCTGTGATTGTTGCTTGAACTTTTTCAATGCCGCTCATTTCTTGCTTGAATAGGAATGGCTGTTCCATTTCAGGACGGCATTATCAGATGTCCTTGCAACTGATATTAACCATTTAATCTCTTATTCCAAAAGGATTTGAGAAAAATCTTCATATTGAAAGCTTTCAGCCAAGAAATAACAAAGACAACTGTGTGCATACATTAGAACCAGACTGGTGCAGGATTTGGAAGATAATAACAATATTGATAGATTAGAATTTTAAAATGTTATTTTACTAAATAGTTTTTATCATTATTAGTTAATTATATTTTCTCCCATGTTTGGGGTTAATGAATTTTGAGCAGATAGGTTTTCAGCTGACAACATGAAAAACAAACTTGTCATTGTTCTGTGGACGTTACAAGGCGCTAAATAACGTGATCAGTTAATGTAATTATTGAAAATACAAGGATTGTTTCTTAATTTAAACATCATCATTACGAGAGGTGCATCAGAGCTCCTGAAAGTAAAATAAAATAGATGAGCAAATAGTTAACATGTGGACTAAAGCCTGGCAGAGACCACGATTTTAAAGATGATACTACAATGATATTTGGGAGTTTAACAATCAGATTACTCTTTTTTTCACAAACTGCCAAACATATATATATATTTTTTGTATAAATCACCTACATTTCGTTATTAAAGAATTGTGACAAACATACTGTATGTATTGACCTGTGCATTTTACAGCTGAAAAATAAACACACCAGCACTCTCTGGTGGACCAATTATGACAATAATATAAACCATGTTCATAAAGCACCTAGAACACATGTTTGATATTTCTGTTGTGCAATTTCTTATCTATCAGAAAACATATGTGATGATAAAGTGGGTTGATTAAATCTGCTGTTATCTCAGTGCAGTCGAAGCAATCATCAGTGTGGTCCTCTTCAAACCTTCCACTCTGCAGTGAGCATGGGAAGGATAGCAGGTGGTGAGGTCTTTATCACTTTCCTTTAAAGATACAACATGTATTTCATTTTTTGGTTTAAAATAATCAAACATTAGCTATCAACAATTTTGACATTATGCTAAAGATGCCTATGTATTGTGTTGCAGAGATATGTAATGTAGTTAGCATACTAACAAGCTCTCCTGCCCCATCTTGTGATACCACCTTGCACTTTAAGAAGCAATAGCATTCTTAATTGCACCTATTGAAAACATAAACCTACTGAAAAACATTCTAAATGATGTCCCTGGTGTATGTATTGCATTTGTGAACATCTTCTTAATAACTGAGTTCAGCAAGCCATAACATAAACTACAGGACATTGTCGTGACCGGCTCTTAGTTCCAGCAGGAGGAGGGACCACCAACCTCTGGGAGGAACTGTTCATTTCCTTGTTTGTTATGATAGAGGTGGACACCAACACCACAAATTCTCTGTTAACAGAGGGAAGCGGCAAATTACAGTTTCATTTTTGAATGCTGATTTTAAAAATTGTACCTTTTAACAGTGCAAAATCCTTTTTTTCGACCTGACAAGCATACCTCAGTAATTACAAGCAGTAAATAAATCCTGGCACACAGTAATGAATGTTGTAAACAAACCCCCTGAATTGCTGGAGCTCGCCTTTGCCAGTGTTTCGCCTGCAATCTACGCCGCTCTCTGCTACGGCATGCAGCAGCAGTATCCTCCAATTTATGATTGCAGTGCTTTTGTGTGGCATTTTCCACGTCAGGGTCAACTCGCTATCAACTAATTACAGCTCATTTCCCTTTTAGAGGCCTCACTGTGAGCTGCAGGCCCGGCTAAGCAAAGGGGACATTTTCTTCGCCACGCTGGGAGGCAAGCCTTTAGATGCCAGTCACAATTAAAGTCAATATGGCCCTGAGCCTCTCCACACTGTGCCCATCACACTTCCGAGCAGCCGATAAGATATAGCCTAAATTATTCATTATGAAACGAAGGCATGTTTCCATGTTGACTTAATTGAGGAACCAGTGCAGCTTGCGGTGCAGTCGCTGCTATTAAGGCTACATCCTACAGACATATATGGAGGGGTTGATATAGTGGGTGTTCCATAAGCCGTCATAAGAGCCCGCCCAAAAACAAATTACCCCACTACAAACCCATACACTTAGGGTAACTGCCAAATTCACTCACTTCATCTAAGGGGAAAATGTATTCACTCACAAATTGAGTGAGAAGAGTAATGTGTTCACCCCCCTTCGCAAAACGTTCATTCATCCTCCCTCCCCCTTTTGAATTCATTTAGAATGATCCATTCGGGTTCTTATGTTGAATTTTACAATTCCAACGTCTTCACCTTTCAAATACCAATTCCTCCCCTCACCCGTAGCACCACTTGAGGACTGTTTTGATTTGCATAAGTACTGTCATTCTTAAATTAAATCTGACACTATGTCTTGGCGAATGCTTATGTGCAATAGAAGAGGTAAGGGCTTGATTCTGCTGCATAATATTAACTCATCACTCATGAATGATTAATTCTGAGCAAAAATGTGGATTATTCAAATACGTTTGGATGCTCTGGCAGGACATATGATCGAGTTGACAGGGATTTTGTTTGTTTCAGATTGTAAATGTCCCTCAACTTGGTCAACACCAGTTGTTGAATTTCTGCCTTTACTCCCATGTATAATATATACAGTTGGTGCAAAAATACAAGGCGCTTTATTATCCATCAAGGTCATTAAGGAGAAATCTGATCAGTGATTTGATTCAGTTTTTTTTTTTTCTTTCTTCAGTTTACTGCACTTAATAAAAAAAACCGAGCACAGCGTTATTTTTGCACAGTAGAGAATAATCACATTCAAAATAAAGCTTGTAATTTGAGTGTTAGGAGAAGAACAGCAGAAGCAGCCAAAGCAGTGAATTTTCAGGTGGCTAGTGGATCTCATCTTATAATGTGGTCTGATTTGATTCTCTTGCCTCTCATTGAAAATTGGATTTAAAATTGTGCAAAGAAAGCCGCCTCGTGGAGGTGAAGAAAAGATGGATGATTACGTAAGTTAATGTTTTCATGGCTGCTCATCAAAGGAGTGATGGGGGGACCTGTTTATTTGCCTAAGCTCCTTTGCTTTTGTGCACAATAGCCTGTGAATTCATTATAATAATAATGATGACACGTCAGTGTTTCTTCCTAATCAGGAGCTTTAAGCCAGAGAAGGAAAGGGTTTCTTAGTTTTGGATGAAAAGACACTGAATGGCACAGATGCAGCTCGCAATAGACAAATGTGTGCAAGTTGTCTTCATTTTTGTTAGCTGTGGCCTCATGATTATTTGCGCTACAGAGTATATGTACATTAATATAACATCCATATAATTTGATGTGTTTTCAAAGCAATTTTGAAGATTGAGTAAAGCTTTAATGTTTCCTTTGGGTCTACTTTGTGTACTAAAGATCCAAAGCAATCAAAAGTTGAACAAAGACATTTAATATGAAATAACCATTATTAGGTTCACATCTACCACTAAGTTAATTTCAGTAACTGAATTTTGTTTTCAAATAGATTCAGTGGTAAATACATGCCCACATGCTGTTTACTCAATTGCCAAAAGCTCAGTAATAAAGATAATAATTGATAATCTAAGAATCTAAAATAAGTTTATTAATTAATAATAACTTCATTGTGTAGTTTGCCTAAACCGTCAATCAAACTGTTCATGCAGCAGCACGTCTTCAAGCCTTTTTCACGTTTATTGCCATTTTTATAATCAGTCACACAAAAGGTTGTCATACTGTTTTATAAAATTTTCAGATCACAAGAGCTGCTGACTGAAAAAAAAAATCTCTTTGGCCCATTGCTTGAAACAGACTTTCTAAAAGCACCTCATGGGGCCTTGTTAGTGCTTGCGTCTCCGTCTTACAAACTAAACTAAGTAGAACAGGCCAGGTTCAGCCCACACGCCAAAACACTCATCCGAGATCAGTATCCAGTGTAAAATATAAAGCCCCGTGACCTTCAGCGGTTATCGTTTCTGCTACATTCATTGCTATGGCGGCAGTGTTTTCAGTTTTGCCTCTGGAGCACTGAAGGTCGGCATCTCCTGCGGTGTTGGGAGAGGAGTCCATGTCTAGCTGCGTGCCCCTTCCACATAATTGCCTCAAGTCTTAAAGGCTCTGTCAGCAAAGATGTCGCCAACCCAAAAGATCAGGCCTCAGAGTGGGGGCCCGTAGCATCAGGGGACAGAACAAAATACAGACCAACAGAAATTTTATACTGTGTGTGTGTGTGTGTGTGTGTGTGTGTGTATGTGTGTGTGAGGCGTTTTCTCTCAGCCTTTGTGACAAAAGGGGATGGCTATTCCAGCAGCGCTCTCAGGAGGACCTCAATCTTTCACTCTTCTAGCTGTTCTGCTTTGTTACTGTCTGGCGCTGAACACTCCAAATGTACTGCACCTGCTACGATACCTCACGCTTTTACCCACTCAGTAGGTGCAGTATGTTTGTATGTCTAATGAATGTAAAAAGGATCAACCTGAAAACTTTTAATTTCCTTTTGAAATTCCATTAGTGTGCAGTTTATTTTTAAAATTAGTTGCAGACATTCATTTTCTGTATCCAATCTTTGATTTATGACCACATACCTGTAACACTAAATGACCCAACAGCATTCTGACTTTATCATTCAACTCTAAACAATACCGTGCCTAAGAAGAGCCTCGCAGAGTTTCTAGCACGGCTGTAGATTCTCAGTCTTATTAGTTTTAAATCAACAAAGCCTAAAGAGAAAACACACAAAACCAACAGTCGAGAGAAAAGAAATAATGTTTATAGTGCTGTTTTGGAATTAGTTTACCATAATCCATTCCCATGTTATTTAATTTTCGAAAAGTTGCATTAGTTGATTTATTTCTAGTTTACTTGCTTGCACAGGCACCGGAGCTTCACTTCTGATTATGAACTGCTTGGCAGGCCTCACAGAAATCCATAAATGCACAAGAACTACTGAAATTAACGTAAATCGAAGCCACGTCAGAGCAACTTTGTGTAATATTGTTCCAATTCAGAGGCATTTCGAAAGAAATTTGATCAAGGTTACATCAGTAGAGAATAAATTGGTTGCTTTTAGCGCTAGAGGGTAAATCTATATAATACTTGTATTGTGATATTAGTTTAAAAAGTGTGATACAGATACCACACTGCCCACACACAGTTTAGGTGAAAATGTATAATGGTTCTTTATACAAAATAACTATAGACAGCAGATATATTCATATAAATGTACGGAGTGAAAAATACATCTTTTTTCTCAGTCTCACACAGCTTTCTGTAGCTTTTTAAAAAAAAAGGTAATATTGCTTAAGCTTTTGATAAAATACATAACTGAATTATTTGTCAAGCACTGAGAGGATTAACATTATTAGAACTTGAATGTCAGTCAAAAATGGCTTTGATTCACAAATGATATCTGATTTTTTTGTTTTGTTATTCCACTAAACACATGCTATTGGCAGGCTTCTTTTTTTCTTTTTTTTTTTGGATGCTGTGTAAAAAGTGTGGGCTCATTAGTGAGTGCTGATCCGAGTCCTTCCAAAATCCTGGATCCACTTTATAAAATTCTGACATTCTGGAGGCTGTTCCTCTTTGAAAACACATCTCCTCAAGAACAAAAAAATGAATGGTGATTCTTTGTACAGAGCTGGGGAGACGAGGCTAATTAGCTTAATAATGATGGAACATCACATAAGGACACAAAACACCCTCAGTCGCAACCACATCTGTAAAAAGAAGAAGGGGAAAAAAAGCTCAAATTAAGAGCCTGGCTGAACTTGGGTGTAATGAAACATGACTTTCAAAGTTTTAACAATCATTAGACTGCTGATCTCTGCACACAGTTGCACCCATTTGGAAATGATGCAGTTTTGCAGTTGTTATTAGCAATTGTTTGTTTTCATATAAAACCACACACTGCCTTTAAACAGTCTGTCTTGAATGTGCATCCCACTTTATTTAAGATTTTCTGACCCGTTTAATGAATATTTGCGAGCATGAAAATAAATAAATAAATAAATACAACAACATTTAACTATTTACACAAAACCCAAAATGCTAATATTTTTTATTGACAGTTTTACTACCATCCACCTCCTTTAATGAGGCTGGAGCAAAGGTCAGTAAACCTTGTAGGTAACGATGGTCTAAAGAAGTATTGATTGATCTGCCGATTATTATTTTTTGGTTATCAATTCATCTTTTACTATATGAAATGTCAAAAACTAATGAAAAAAATGGCATCCACAGTTTCTCAGAAGTCACAGTAATGTCTTTAGATTTGTCCCATTGTCTTATATCTTAAGATATTCCATTTACTGTGCAAAACAAAATGATTACAGGCTGGAACCTTTTAGAAAAATTTGGAAAAAAAAATAATAATAAAAATGTGCACATGCAATGATTGTAGTCTAATCCTACAGTCCTGCAATATTTTCCCCCCTCAAGAAGGTTAAAATATTAAAAACAGCTCAATTTAAACAGCAAATACGTTTTGTAGGAAACCTAAATATTAATTGGACAATGAACGTGTTACTGATAATGAGTGTTTCAGTAACATGTTCAACTTTGATATTCATTGGTTGAGGTTATGGAAAGATAGTGGTCAGATTTAGGAGAGGTTCAATGTGACACACGTTTATTTACATTTATGCAAAATCACATTCTTCCCCAAATGCTTTTGGTGTCTAAACCAAACCACAGCATGAAATCTGGAAGAAATCCTTGGTCTCTATTGTGAGTTTCCAAAGCTTTGTATGCCCACCATCCACCCCAACTGCTAAATCTGATGATGATGATCTATACTTTGTGGTGCTGGTGTACTAAATATTACAAAAGCCTGTGATTATATTTAATTTTTCAAACATACATGATGAGGGTCCACTAGTCTGTTGATGCTTGCCCAGTCACTCTAAATAGGGTCTCTTATAAAATGGATTTAATGCTGTGTGATGAAATGAGACTTCGGTGGCCAGAGCCCCCGCACAGAAACAAAAAAATGACCCCTTTGGGAGGTGAAGTTCAGGTGGAACATGTCGACAGGTTTCACGGCAGACTTTTGTCAGGACAACAGCTGGCCACAGTTGGAATTCGGCACCTTGTTGCATCAACCAGCTTCTTTGCCTGGATTAGGGCTTTGCTTTCCATCTGTCGGGCTTCGGCTTACATTTAAGCCTTGCCATTTCACAGGTCCAGATCCGGCCAACAATCCCAGCAGGCAGCTTAGCTTCTCAATGACACAAGGGTAACCTCTCTCTCTCGAAATTCAGCTAAGCAACAGTGTAGCAGTGGGAGAGCGATCTTACTTGTGGAGCTAAAGGTCAAAAACTCCTGGTTAAGATGGATTTAGCCAAATTGTGGCTCTAAGTATATACATGTTCTGTGTTACACGTGGAAGCTTATTACATATTGTGGAAAACTGAACCAATAATCATCTTAAGAGGCAGTTTAACTAATATTTAATCTCAGTAGCAGGATGTGACATTTTTTTCAGCATACACAGACGGAATCATTTTCAAATAGGGAAAACATGATGACTGAAAATGGGGAATATTTAACTGCAATAAGAGGCATATATGAAATTAATGGTAACATTTTCAAGGATTGACTCTCAAAGTCATGCACATAGCACCATACATGCAGTTCCCCCTGCTGGGTCTGGCCATTCAGGATTAACCTGGCAGCTGACTAAGCAGTTTGTAGAGAAATGGGCTTTAAAGGCTTTTAACACTTTGTGCTGCAGATAACGTCAGCATCATCTCACGGATTTCCCGTGAGCTTACAGGTATTTAAAGAGGCTCAGGAGTGATGTCTCGTGACAGGTAAACTAAGGCTTTAGGCAATGCTTAAGTCCTAACAATACCTCTCCCTACTTGTGTTTGGTTGTGCTTATTGTGAAGAATTTAATGGAGACAGACAGCCTCATTAAAATGCATGGAGTAAGATTTAGGGGAGTGATAGCACGCTGTACTGTATATGAAAGCCTCATGGACAGAAAACAATCAGCAACTTACAGCAAATGGAGGGCATGAAGCCTGTTTAACACGGAGCAGTAGACTGAGTAACCTGGCTGGATCTTTTTACAGTCGTAGAATGGCAGTACTTCAGTGCAAAGAAACTGGTTTAGATATTTTCAGAACTAAACTAAAATGCAGAAAACAAATGTCTGCATTGTTGATAAATTATACATATATACCTGCTACTGAAAGCATAACCAGTAAATGAGCTACTGTAAGCTCTTACTGTAGTTTGATGATTAGACTTAATAGCTAGATTGGGATCCAAATTGGTTTTAAATTGGGACCCACACAAAAATCATAAAATTTTCACACATTTTGACTTATTGAGAGCAGCTTGGACATAATGTAAGTGTGTGACTAATTTACCCTCACATACTTAGTTTGTGCAAAGGGATAGTAAAAATCTTACATGTCCGTTTAATTATGATTGTGCATCTAGTTGACTACTCTAATGCCACTCCATTGTAATGGGAGCATAGGGCACCATTCACTTCCAATATGAGGCAACATCTTCAGGATCCCAGTGGATGCTGACATAAAGGCATTAATCTCACCATTCATTGATCTAGTTATTACTGGTCTTGGACCAGTGGGTCCTCATTTACTGAGCACCGTTGTCTTATTTCTCCAACATATTCATTCTTCTGAGAAGCACACCCCCTCTCACTTCACCTCAATTAATGTAATTCTCTGGGAGCTCACTGGAGTGCTGATTGGAATGAAGAAGCGCATTCAGACTACATGCCTGTGAGGGAATGATAACACCAGATCATTAACAAAACCGAGCTGAAAATGTTTACCCGTGGATGGCATTCTTCATCTTAATGTGTCCCTGTCTTTCCATGTTTTCCCTGCGTGCTTGCGGCTGAAGCTGAGTGCCATAAATTTCCAAGCTAGTCTGTTGTGAAAAAAAGAAAGAAAACATGGTCGCACATTTTGTACAAATGACTGTTAAACCTTACTTAGATAATCAATGCAGTGTTATATTGAAGGGATTTTCATCTTGTATAAGTGTCGAGGGCTTGTTAGCATTCCTTACTGGGGTCCATAACCTGCTGAAGTTGCACTCATGGAGCTTTACCAACAAGGGATTATGATTTGATAATTTCCCTGATTGGGTTTCAGTGTCAATGGTAATAGACTCGGACATAATAACATCTCATTGACTGATATCCAATATGTAATAGCCACATAATGGAGGTTGACAGATGGAGCTGAGCCTACAATAAGGCCACTTCTCCTTCTTAGGAAGTCTTAAGTCTTAGCATGGCATACAACACACATGCACAGCACTCCATCTCACAGCACTCAGCACTGACTTGATCAATGTGGGTTAAGGAATTGGAATGATTAAGTATGACTGGAGGCAGCATGAAGCACAGCAGGTTCTGGTGCAGGTCTCTGATCTCACACAAACTCTTTTCTCAGCCTGTTTTGACACCACTTGATTACAGATTGTATCATCAAATCCCCAATCTGAACTTTGACCTCAGAGGGAATAAAGTGAAATTGAGCAAAGTAAATTTAGCCTATAAACCCTCTTTTTGATGAGCTGATGTCCAATTGTCTACTGGTTTATGGGGGAAAAGAAGTTATTATCGGTGACCACAATGGTAGTAACATGTCAACCCATAATTAACTGTCAACCACGATATCACAGATTTATTTTGCTTTTCTCTAAACTCTCAATCTGTCACATATAATATGGTCCATTGAATCTGCTGGAGCACAAAAGTGTTCATTATCCCTCTTCACAGAGCTTCTGTGAATCAGGAAGAAGCACATGTGATCAGATAAAAATCGACTGTAAAGGCACATTTAGAACAAAAGATGAAACTGCACACCACTGGCAAAATATCATGTGTTGTGACAACAGCTATCACACATAAAACGGAGTCCCCCAGAGACACGTCTTAAGATGAGTCCGAATTAGATGTGACGGATTTTGTTGCAGTGTTTTTTGTCCTGCATATTTTATCCTGTCAACCCTACCATTCCTGCCTGAATGTTAGAAGTAATGTCCTTTAAGTGATAATTAAATGTCTGATTGAAACCTGAGTGATACAGAGCCCCCACGTTTTCTATTTCAGGATTGCTGTGAACATTTTTTTGGCATTTAACAGGGAATTCTACATGTATTGGTGGAAGTGATGAAGTCTCACTAACAGATGGCATTGGAATTAAATATGGTTTGTTTTTTTTGCTGCTAAACTCTGTATTTATTTCTCTGTTTCCAATTCCACAGTGCTGTACGGTCTATATTTTATCCTAAAAGATTGCGTGAGCTGAGTGTCAGCCACAGCACATACATCACACTTGCCACCATCCATCTTTGATTGCGTCCTCTTGCTACCACTGCTCCACCCCCTACTGTTTTAACTCACGCAGCAAATTCAGACTTGAAGAAGGGAGAATGGAGCACAGGGTAAAAAAAGACTTTCTCGTACCAGAACAAACCACAGATGTGCTCAGCGTATGTGTCTGTGACACAGCATGACTTAGATTACTGAAAAATGCTGTTAATTCCACTTGAAGCTGTGCCCCTTCACTTCATATCAAGATGATTGCATTGACTGATTGATTGTCTGCAAGGTGTGTTGTGGAAATGGTGTTGAGCATCCCACAGCAGACGCAGTGGGGGTGTAGTGCAAGATGTATGTAGATTACTAGAATGATTTGGCCTTTATTTAGCTAGGATCAGTACTTCCACTTCTATATCACAAGTATGTCTAATAGAGGGCTCTGCATTCACAGGAGCTACTTGCATTTAAAATACCTTTTGAAGCTCCGTGTAGACAAGTGAAAGATGCAGAATTCAAAATTGTCAGCACTCTCAATTATGCAAACACATACCTTATTCCGTGTAACCTCTATTCATCTTGCGTCTGGTCATGAATATTGCATCAGGAGTCATTCTGTCTGTTCTGTTTGCATTTGTATCACATGAGAATGCCTTTCTTTTTGCACTTGCAATTGCTGAACTAGCCAGCTGCTGGAGGACACACACACAGTGACCAAAGAAAGTGTTTTAAATACATGTTCAGACTGCTGCCAATTCACACTGCCGTCTACACGCCCACCACGTGTAATATAAAACTGCTGAATTTAGCAGAAGACTGCATCTTTGAAAATCGACCCGTTGCTTAGTGATTTTAAACCATACCTGTTGTCTGTATTTCAGCTGACATATTATAATGTTCTGTAATTTGCACTGAATTTGCCTTTTGAATCAAAAACAAGCTGAGAGAATTTTACCAAATGCTGTAAAGTTTAAATCATCAGGGGTTCATTTTCTAACAAATATGTTTTGCCTTGTCTCTGCCTCTCCCCAGGTAACCGATAAGATGGCGGCCGGGGAAGCGACTGGGCACAGCTACCTGGTGGCTTGCTGGCAGCCCATTCTGATCCTGATGCTGGGCACCGTGCTGTCTGGCTCCACCACAGGCTGTCCATCCCGCTGTGAGTGCAATGTTCAAGAGCGCTCTGTGATGTGCCACCGCAAGAAGCTCATGACAGTTCCTGAGGGCATCCCTGCAGAAACGAAACTGCTGGACCTCAGCAAGAACCGCATTAGAACCATTAACCCAGATGAGTTTGCCACCTTTCCCAACCTGGAACACCTGGAGCTCAGTGAAAACACAATCTCCACTATTGAACCTGGAGCCTTCAACAACCTTTATGGTTTGCGGACATTGGGGTTGCGTAGCAACAAGCTGAAGCTGATCCAGCTTGGTGTCTTCACTGGCCTGAGCAATCTCACACAGCTGGACATAAGTGAGAACAAGATCGTCATCCTGCTGGACTACATGTTCCAGGATTTGTACAACCTCCGGTCTTTAGAGGTGGGTGATAATGACCTGGTTTTCATCTCCCACCGGGCTTTTCATGGCCTAAGTAGCCTCGAACACCTGAGTCTTGAGAAGTGCAACTTGTCCTCTGTGCCAACAGAGGCTTTTACCCACCTGCACAGTTTGATCACTCTCAGGCTGCGCCACCTGAATATCAATGTCATACGGGATTACTCTTTTAAGCGGCTCTATCGGCTGAAAGTGTTGGAAATAGCCAATTGGCCATATTTGGATACGATGACTCCAAATTGCTTGTATGGATTAAATCTCACCTCCCTGACCATTGCAAATGCCAACCTGACCACAATTCCCTATGTAGCCCTGCGGCACTTGGTTTATTTGCGCTTTCTTAATCTGTCATACAACCCCATCCATACCATTGAAGGGAATAAGCTCCACGATCTTCTGCGTTTGCAGGAATTCCACCTTGTTGGAGGCAGACTGGCAATGATTGAGCCCTACTCTTTCCGTGGTCTAAACTACCTGAAGATTCTAAATGTGTCTGGAAACTCTCTCAGCACCCTCGAGGAGTCTGCTTTCCATTCAGTTGGCAACCTAGAAACCCTTGCCTTGTATGATAATCCCCTAGCCTGTGACTGCCGACTATTGTGGGTTTTCCGAAGGCGCTGGAGACTGAACTTCAACAGGCAGCAGCCCACCTGTGCCTCCCCTGAATTTGTCCAAGGCAAAGAGTTCAAAGACTTCCCGGATGTTCTGCAGCCAAACTACTTCACGTGTCGCAAGTCTAGGATTAGGGATCGCAAACCCCAGCAGAAATTTGTTGATGAGGGAGCCATTGTTCATTTTGCTTGCCAAGCAGATGGAGATCCTGCTCCAGTGATAATGTGGCTGTCTCCACAGAAAAAGTTTATCACCACCAAGACGATCGGAAGGCTTTCTGTGTTGCCAGATGGTACCCTTGAGGTACGCTATGCCCAGATTCAAGATAATGGTACATATGTGTGTATAGCTAGCAACGCAGGCGGAAACGACACCTCTCTTGCTCACCTACACATTCATAGCTACTCGCCTGACTGGCCACACCAGCCCAACAAGACTTTTGCCTTCATATCCAACCAGCCCACAGAAACTGGTGCTAACGGTACAAGAGCCAATGTTCCTTTCCCGTTTGATATAAAGACTCTGATCATTGCGACCACAATGGGCTTCATCTCTTTTCTTGGTGTTGTCCTGTTTTGCCTGGTGCTGCTGTTCCTTTGGAGCAGAGGTAAAGGCAATACTAAGCACAACATTGAGATCGAGTATGTGCCACGGAAATCGGACGCTGGCATGAGCAGCAGCACAGTGGATGCTCCTCGCAAGTTTAACATGAAAATGATTTAACAGAGCTGTGGAGTTTATTAATTCTGAACTTAAAAATAAGACAAATGGAAAAGAAGACATTTTCTTTCCTCTCTTACAAACCTGTGGATCCTGGTCTGTTAACATAGAGTAATATGTTTTTTTTTCCTGACTGATGGACTTGACAGGAGAGCAGTTCCTGAAATTCAAAATTGAGAGGGAATGAAACCACACCCAGTGTTCCAGGGCATTGGTGGTTTCTACAAGGCCTGTGGGGGCATTAATTGAAAGTCAGATTTGTCATAAGCAGTTCATATTCCTATGGATTTATAGTTGGAAAAATATATCAGAAAAGGAAAAAAAAAAAAACTTCAAACAGCCAGAATGCGAGGGGCAGATCATATTTTGGCCATTGCTGTTTTTGTGTGTATTTTTTAATTTAGTATTTTTTTTTCCCAAAGTTAGATGTCCTGTTATGAATGAGATTTGTATGGGTTGATGAGCACATTTATAAGTACATCTTCATTACAATACAGCAGTGTTACAATTGTGAATGCTATGTGCTACATATGGTCTTTGTTTACTTTCCTACAGTCATGATTGTTCTGTGATTCATCAAATGTATATTCGTATCACAATACCTGATAAAACTTTGTTAGGAGAGTATGCCCCAGAAATGAGCAGAAATACATAACATAGAAAGTAGGTCACATTGAGAAATTCTTGTAAACACAAGACTGATGGTGATATTAGTAAAATTTGAATGTTACAGCAGCTAATACATAGTTAAGAAAGTACAATGGATGCTGATGTAAAGCATATTACATGGGGCATTATGTGATGTGAACAATGCAATGATAATGACAAAAATACGGATTTAGAAAATTTGTAGATTCAGTGACATCAGAGCATACTTTACAATTGATACCCATTCTCAGTGCTTTACAATTGATACCCATTCTCAGTGCTGCACTGTAAAATCAGCCAAATGGTATATATGAATTGTGCATTGTAAGATGATATTTACATAATTTTGAATTTAAAACTAGCCTTAAATTATGTTGTCAAATGTGTCTCTTAATATGGGATTTTAGCATTGGAAGAACGCTCTGACATACTCATTTGACCCCAGTATCTGATATCAGTGACATGCAGCCTTAATTTTCAGATGTAATCCAGACAGTGCACACACAGCGACAGAGGCCATGATACAGAAGGAAATCGGAGATGTTGTTGATATGATGCTTTGTACTAACAATAGATGCAGCATCTATTGTACAGTTTTGCCATCACACAGAATAGTGGGCAGAGGTACCTTGATACAATAAGCGCTTCTCCTCGACCTTTTAGATTGCATTTCAGTAACTATGATAGGTTGGTATTATTTTGTGCTCAACTTGACTGTGTGGAATAAAAGTTGTGCAATGGTTTTGGGTTCAGTGTGCTCCTCAAGCTGTAGAAATTTTCTGTCATTGTTGGTTATTTTTTTGTTTTGTTTTGGGTTTTTTCTCTAATGAAGTTAATGCTTTATTTATGATGATGCCCCCTCCCTGCCCCATTAAAGCAATTGAAATATTACCTTCCAGGATCATTTACAGGTTTGCTTTCCCCCAGAAATGTGCATTGTTTGTCGGTGGGGAAAGAACTGCTGCATATCAGCTGCTCCCAGTTGGCCCTGCATATGAAATCTGAGGATACAGCCTTACCTTTTCAAGTACACACTGTGGACAGCTGGGCTTTGCAAACGTGTGTGAGGATAAAGGCTAAGTTATTTATGATGGATGACATTACAGATAACGACACAGTAATGGCTGGAAGTATGGACTGAATATGCAGATGGTTGGAGTGACACAGATGGTTTCACCCATGGAGCAATCTGAAGCAGCTTTGGTGTAATCCGTTTTGCATAAAGGAAAAAAAAAAAAACACTGGATATGGCTCATGGTTCTCCCTCTTGCTGATTATGAATGCTCTCTCTCTGTTCAAAGTGTGGCTACTGTACCTAGCCTTTTTTTTCGGTCCCGTGGGATCCCGGGATTCTGTTTTTGGTTTCTGTTATTCCTTTTATTTTTTATTTTTTTGTTTCGACCCTGGACTATATTGACCATGTAGTCCAAGCCAACTTTTTACAAAAAAAAGATACTAAAAAAGAAATCTATGGAAAATACATTCAAATTGTTCTGTGCAATAAAGGTAATATGCAGATTTTTTTTTTAATTAACAAAATTTTGTTGATGTTGAATTGTTGAGAATATGGTATGTTGTATTAAACAATCTATGGACTTTTTTAAACACGTGATGCTCCTATCTTGATTTTAGAGATGTGGCCAGTACGGCATTTACTTTCTTATAGCCAAAAATAACAGCCGGGTATCAGTGGGGCTTGGATCAATGAAAAAGGTGCTGAAATTTTCGGCACTGAAAACTCTTTTACTCGTTACTATTTTACTAATTATTTCACTTACAGGCCACTGTATGCTGATCTTATTACAATCTCCTCCTTTTAAAAATCTTTTTATTGCTGTGGTAACCAAGCACAAGTCGAGCTGAGCAGTTAAGTGTAGTTTCTGTGTGTCAGTGGGCAAATGAGCAAGTTAATATTTTATTTTATTTTTGATTGAATACCTCATTAAATGATGATATAGACTGCAAGGTAATTTGGTATCATATGTT
>OMNN01098584.1:7482-21327 GCA_900302755.1 Chromis chromis
GTTTAGCAAATAAGACTCAGATGATCCACTTTTTAATGTCTCTGAGACGTCTCAGAGACATTAAAAAGTGGATCATCTGAGTCTTATTTGCTAAACGGTCTGAACAGTTGTGTTTGTGTGAACAGGTCTGCAGCAGGACGGTAAGCTGAAGGTGCGAGTGGAGCCGGGGCTTTTTGAATGGACCAAGTGGGTGTCTGGGAACTCCCTGCCTGCATGGATACCTCCCACTGACCTGGCTGCTTCCCACTTCAGTGTCGACACAACTTACAGGTGATGCAAAATGTGCATTGTGTAGTTATTCATGTGGAGTGGGGTTGATTAGTTACATATATGTGTTTGTCATGTGCGGAACTTTCATTTACTCACTAGATCCTCGATCCCAAGATGATGTAATATGTACATCAAATGTGTCTTCCTTCCATCAGTCAGGCTTTATGTATTACCATTTCTGATTCCATAAATTGAATAATCCTTTAGAAATACCAACTGATTGTATTATTATTCATTGACTCAAGGATACTGTACATGAAGTACTATCTTTTTAAGAAACGTAAACCTGCTGCATTTAAGAATCAGCTGATGTTATGATTAATCTTGTCTTGGTTAACCCTCAGAGGCATACCGATGCACTATGTGTCAAAGTTCACATCTCTTTGTCCCCATTAAATTGCTTTTATAATGAGGTGCAGCACATATCAAATGATATGACAACAAAATGACCGTGAATAAACATTACATTTAATTATAGTTACAAGCTGCATCCATCTCCACACCCATGACTTCTGTTTGAGTTACTCATGAACTCTCCATGTCAATATCTACATATGTTAATATTTATGCCATATCGTTGCACATATATTAACATGTCTGTGAAGTGATATTTTAATATTTTATCAAACGTAAGAGCAGAAGTGGAGCTTGGAGTAATTTCTTCACCCATTTCCACATCCCTGCTTCTTGGTTGAATAAGTCTCAAAGTCAAGCATTTGCCTGATTTTCCACTTGTGCAAGTAGGTTACTGAGTGTAATGACTTCGTTGAATAAAATATTTCCATTTGGTACTTTTCTCCCCTAATCTCTAACTCAGACAACATCCCATCATTGTTCTGATATTGCCACATTCCAGACAAATTTCCCTCCACAATTATGAAAAACTACCTCTACTGCCAGCATCTTATGGTGAAATCCATAACACTGTTTATTGCTTTTACTTAATATAAAGGCTAATTAAAACAATCTGCAAGTGTTATCACATCAAATGATGGAAGACCTGAATAGCCTGTTCTGATAAGACAAGATACCACATGTGTAAATAGATCTTATAATGACCAAAATCACAGCTTAAAAATAAAGGTAGTGAAATGACCCTAAAAACAACTGAGAGCTGAGTTAAAGTGTTAACTGACTTCACTGAACATAACATTGGAGCCATTACTTTGTATCATTTGTATTGTTAGTGTTGTCTGTATTGCGTGACTCCTGAATTTGTACATGTGTATATATATATATACTGCGTATACAGTATATATTTGTGCAGTGGACAGTTTACATGCAATACCTGCAGCTGTATCTGGGTTGTTTATCCACTCTCCCTGCCCTGCAGAGATAACCTCCTCTATATAGTTTTACTGAATTATCCAGAGCTTCTATTACTTGTGTGCTGTCAAATTTAATCTCCGTCAGTGAAAACAACAATTTCTAACCACACTGCACCCCCAACAAATGCCTCCACTCAAAGGCTCTCAACAAAATGTCCAATACCACTGCAACACAGTTTTCTTATATTGGTTTTTTCTAATAACTGCTATTTGTCTTGCTACAGACCTCTGATCCCAGTCAGCAAGCTCACTGTGTCTGAGTCCTACGAGAACTACATGAGTCGGAGTTACCAAGTGACCAAAGATATCCTGTCAGACTGCAAAAACACTGGTAAGAGACACGCAGCAGAGATCCTGTGCTGCTGAAAGAAGCTGAACGTTTTCATTCTAGTTTTACATGCTCATGTGTTTGCTGATGTTGCATCCTGCCTGGGTTTCCACTGTCCGTAGGAAACAACGTGCTGATTGTAGCCCACGCTTCTTCCTTAGAGGCCTGCACACGCCAGCTGCAGGGCCGCAGCCCACAGAGCGCCAAGGACTTCATCCAAGTTGTCCGAAAGGTCTGTTCGCTGCATTTCTTTTTTGATCTAGTCCATCTGTTTATTTTTTCTTTTTCTTTTATACCTCCCACTTTTCTATCCATCCATCATTACTTCCATCTGGTTTCCGCTCTCCATGCCTGTTGTGGCTGGATGTGCAAAAACATGGGTGTGTGCACTCAGAGCTCCAGAGATGTAGGGAATCTATGTGTAGAAATAAAAGAAAGCAATCGATCTGTAAAGAAGTTGTTTATAATCTTCAAAAGTCTGTGTTTTTATTCACCTGACTAGTGGATTGACTCAAACTAATTTTTATAGAACCTTTAGCAGAGGTTAAAACAACATGTTTGGACGTGTGAGCATGACAGCTAAAGACGTAACAAGATCATTTTGCATTTACCACATTCTAGGAAATTAGTTTAACCCAAAAGTCCTGCTACTTACCAAAGTTTAGATCACTTAACTGCAGCCTTTGTAAGACATGGTTTCTTCTGTGATTGTAAACATGCATCACATTTAAAGGTCAAATTCCCAGTTTGACCTCTCTAACCAGGCTTGGTGAGCAGAGAGTCACATTTTGTTACATGATGTTTGTGGATTCCAAACAGACTAAACTTCCTCTTTAGATAATGGTTCTTTGTTGGGCTGCTCATTAGGGGAAAGTTTTTTGCAGCTCAGGTCATTGAGGCTTTTAGTATTTGTCTGTCAGTTCATTCTGAAACAACAAAACCAAACATGCACGCGAAAGACTTCATTAGAACAAAATACACAAAGCAATAAAGTGAAATTTGCAAAATGCTAGGCTCTATATTTACATGGTTTCAGCAGGTCTGTGGTGCTCCCTGCTGGACAACACTGAAATGAAATACACCCTGTCACTTTGTTTTTGCACTGTGATGTGATGTGATTGGATTTAGCATGGAAAATACACAATGAAATCAATGCAGTCGGGCACCAAAGACGAAAAGCAAAATATTCTGTGTGTCATTCATTCTTCTTATATTCAGTTGGGAAGACAGATGTGTTCACACTCATCTTTTTTTTTTCCATTTTCCAAATTTTGACATTTTGACATTCCAAAATAGATTAAAAAACATATTGATGTTCAAGCTCATAACCATTACTTGAAGTCAGGCAGGGCCATTCCTGGGCCCCGGGGCCTGGAATGACTACAGAAGTCTGGCCACCCCACACAAGCAAAACAGTGAAGCCCTTTAGAAGGCTACACACATAGTTACAGAACTCATATCCTGTGAGTTATATGTTTCTTGCATAATTTTTTTGCCTGTTATAGTTTCCTTATTGCTGTTGTTCACATATGGGTCCATTTTAACAGCAAAGCCACTCCCATTCAACCACATGAAACCAAGAAGAGCTGACAAACCAGGAAAACAAAGCAATTTAAAGATTTCATTTGTCGTCACAGCAACGTGTACAGACAGTATAAAAATGTAGTTGTTTTTATATGTTAATAAAGAATGTGTTTGTACATGTTTTTATTAGTTACAGTGTGTATGATTTAAGTTTAGCTGACCAACTGGCTTCAGCAATTCACCAAGTGTGTGACGTGTGTCTGTGTGTCACATCAGTGTGAGACTGAGCTTCCTGGTCACGCAAGTCAGACTAAATATCAAGATCAAGTTCGGTCCATGGCCTGTCTTTTCATTAAAATTTTTGACGAGTGTAAAACTGAAAGTACAGAAAAACAAGCTGCTATTTGTTTTTCTGTGCTGAACTGAAATGAGCAACAAATTAATTTCTTTATTTTACGGTTTTGGATTTTCAGTTAAATACGAAAGGAATGAATGACACACAAATCCTAAATGATTATTCTTGTATAAAAAAAAAAGATTATGACACAGTAATAAATATACATAGTAAAATACACATATATTGTGTACATACAGTACCAGTCAAGACACACATTCTCATTCAGTGTTTTTGATTTATTTTCTACATTGTAGATTAAGGTATCAAAACTATGAAAGAGCACATATGGAATTATGTAGTAAACACAAAAGTGTTAAACAAACCAGAATATGTTTTATAGCTAAACCTAAATCAAGCTGTCATCAAAGCAAAAATATAAAACATATTCTGGTTTTTGTACACAATTCCAAATGTGTTCTTTCATAGTTTTGATGTCTTCAGTATTAAGACATCAAGTATACATGATGATATGATGTTCTTAAAGCGTACAGAAAATTGAAAACATGTATTAGAGAAGCAATTAACCAAAAACCGTTGTCCTTTTGAACAGTTTGGGGCTGACTGGTTGAATGTAGGATGAGGAATGAGGGCAGCAGATAGTCTGTAGTACATAGAAGCCCAAGCAGCTCATTTAGTCATGAGAACAGAGTGCTTTCAGTAATAAGCTGGCTGACTTCAGTCAGGCTGAGAGGCCTGTTGCTTCTTCATTAGCTCGTCTGCTGTCTGCTCTGATGCACAGAGATCAATAAAGCTCAATAACACAGCAGCTGTTAGCCTGCTTTCTGCTTCAGCACCGTCCACACTCAGACTCATCTAAGCTGATTTTTACCAAAAGTAAGATTTGTTCCTTCTGACCTGGTTTTCAGTCTGTTTCATTGTGGCTCTCTGTTTTGCCTTTTTCTGTGTTTTTCATGCTATGCTAGAAGAACTATCAGTGTCAGGATGTTTAAGTAAAAGTAATAAAATGGTCTTCATTCAGAATGTTATCAGCTGAACTACTCAGTGACCCCTTTAATACTGCTGTTATATGAGGTTGGCTTTGAATAGGATGGGTCAAAATGCAGAGAAGAATTTCCCCAAAGGGATCAATGTGGGGGGCCGTGGTGGCCTAGTGGTTTGTGAAGCGAACTTGTAACCGGTGGGTCGCCGGTTGGAGCCCCTGGACTGGCAAGAGGTTGAGGTGGGGAAGTGAGAGCGACCACTTGTCCCAGTCACCACCACTGTGGGCCCTTGAGCAAGGCTCTTAACCCCTGACTGCTCCCCGGGTGCTGCACCGCAGCAGCCCACTGCTCCTAGTATGTATAGTTAAGGTTAACTTTGGATAGGATGGGTCAATGCAGAGAAGGAAGGAACCCAAGGGGATCAATAAAGGTTAGATTATTATTATTATTATTATAGTATTATTGTCACTGATGTGTGAAAAGTGTTAAGTAATTGAATTTTTAAAAATCTATCTTTTAAAGACACTGTCTATAACTGAGTTTCTTCCTTTGCAATGCTGTTAAACCATCTTGGAGTATTTTGAAGTTAAATCTATTTGTTTTACAAAAATTGCAGAACTAAGTTGTATTTTCATTTATTTTTTTTAAATAGACAATAAAAAATAGGCAACAGCACAATTAGACGTAGATTAACATAGAAAAATGTATTACATTTATATACTATGTTGATGGCATACGAGGCTGGAAAACTATATTATCAAGGGACTCAATTCCAAATAGGAAAATAATTTTTAATGACTCATATGTATTTTCTGACATTCTCTATATTGATATTTCATTTAAAGGATGAAGGCTATTTTACATTGGACACAATGTGATGTGGCCTTAATACAGGGGTCTCAAACTGCATTCCTCGAGGGCCACAATCCAGCATGTTTTAGATGTCTCCCTCTTCCAACACACCTGATTCAAATGATCAGCTCATCATCAAGCTCTGCAGAAGCCTGATAACGATCCTGGATTGTGGCCCTTGAGGAATGCAGTTTGAGACCCCTGGGCTATACAGATAGAAAGACACACCATGGTCACTTTGACATGAGTGTCAACTGTTTTTCTAAATTTCAAGCAGAATTTGAGTGGGATGTGCAGTTCTATGTCAATATAGTGTAACATCTTGGACAGTGCATAGTCCATGCACAGTCCATACATTTTTAAGTGATTTTAATTTCTTACAATGTTCCCGACCATACATAATTGAGGAACAGTGTGGGTTGTAGTGCCTTGATGAGGGACACAGACATGTGAACTAGAAGAAGTTCTAATTACGCAGTATGAATCTTAGGCCCGTAGGCAAGTAGGACATCAGAAGTACAATGGTGCAGATTAGATCTCAACAGACACTATATTGTATTAGTGACTCAAGCAACTAACAAACTGAGACTTCTGGTAAACTCCTGCAATATTACATTTTGAGTAAAGACATTTTAGTTATGCAGCTTTGGTACAGACAAGAGGTGAACCTAATTATTGGGAGTACACTCGACTAACTGAGCCTTATACTTAATTCTGCATGTGCAGCATCTTGCCACAGATGAAAACAGGTCATCCAAATATAAAAGGCTATATGTCTCTTTTACCTGATATATTTTGTCACACATGAAGGTCTGGCCCCCCAGTATAAGCAGTGTGTGCCCTGCCTTGCGTGGTCGGGCACATGGACTAGTCACTACTCCATCATTTTGAAGGATTTTCTTCTTACACTGCATTGCCTCTTCTACTATTGACCTGCAGGATGGAGGCGAAACATAAGACAAGTGATAACAACAAATCTGTTCATGCTTTTGACTGAAAGAGCTTCGTTTTATTGTCTATCAACAACTATAGCAGAATTCACACAAGGCTTTTTAGTAAATATTTTCATTTACAGTTTTGTCACAGTAAAACACATATGCTAGATTATTGCACTAGCACAGCATTGGCTGGCAGGCTCTCTGCTCTTCCCTCCCTCTCTCTGTGCCTGGTATGCGAGTGGGTGCTGTTAACTGTAGGAGTGGAGACAGCAGTGCAGGAGGCTTGGTCACATGTTACTCATTACCTATTCTGCTATAAAAACTCAGCTTAGAGTACACTGTGTTAGTCAGACTTGCTCCAGCCATTACCACATTTTGTTTTTGTACCTCTCTATTATTCCCATGCTAACTTCTGTTTGTTCTGCCTACAGTTTGCTTAACCAACCTCCTGCCTCGGGTTTCTCTGGATGGAGCTCTGGATGCACACCCAGGCAGCTTCAGCCCAGCTCCCTGTCTAGCCTCTGCTTCAGTCTGCTCTGCTCCCTAGTCCAAGCCTCAGTTTTTCCTTAGTTCTTTGTGGCTCTTCACCTAAAATCCAAAGACTCTCAGTTTCACTTTAATATATATAAGCTTTAATATATATATGCTTCTCAGCCTAACCATAGCGGATATGTTGTATAAATGGCAACTGGACATAGTCAGTCTCACATTCAGTAACATAGATTTTTTCACAAAGACAAACACAACAAGCATCATAACTTGAATGTATTTGCAGGTCAATAAATAAAACCAGAGTTGGAACATTGTCTGTAAAGGCAAGATAGTGAATGCTGATATATTCTCGTATGATAAACAGTGTAGTAATTCCTGTTATTGTTATTACTAAAGCCCTATATTGCTCATGAAGCATACTTCATTTTTGTGCTGTGGCATGTATTTTTTATGACCTTTCAAGCCTACAGAATCTATTGGCCTGGAGAGAGAGCAGACAGACTGGTGCCTCCTCTAATGCACCTGGAGTAACCAGCTGCTTTTCACAATGTGTTCACACTATCTTACATGACCCATCTAGTATGAGTACATGTACTGTTGTATTAGTGATTTCTGTAAAACTACAAACATAATGTATTGTATATGGACAAATAAATATATACAATTATGAATTACATTTTAAATGTGTCACTTTAAATATTGTAATCTGAGACAGAACCAAGTGAAATAAAGAGGAAGACATAAAAACAGTTCACTGTGAGTTTTTAGGCCAATGATACAGCGTACCTGCTCCTCTTGTCAGCCATGACCAGCTCTTCACAGGCTACAGCTTCCAGCAGGCAGTCAGACGGCAGCAGAGCCAACCTGATGCCCCTCAACAGCTCTGGTAAATATAGACGCCGACCCTCCAAGTCGTATCGAACCCATCGCATCACAGAGTTGAACACAACCTGCCACAAGTCAAATTTGCAGTAAGACAGCCTACTTACTGTTTGTTGGAATGAGAGGAACTAAATGCATTTTTAAAAATGGAAGACTGATCACTGTTTTAAATAACAATTAGCACACATTACCATAAAGTAAGGAAAAAGACTCACTCACCTGCTCATCTTCTATCTCCAGTTCATCACTAAGAATCAGCTCCAGCAGTTTATCTTTGGACAGACTGTAGAAGTCCTCTGATTCTCTTACCTAAAGCATAAACACTTAGATTAGATGTATCATATATTGACAAAATAAGGAGTTTCTAGTGAAATATCTACAGTTTATGTGTATATTTCAGCTGCTAACTATAGGGTACTTGAGTGATAATGCAGAGATTAAGATTGAGGGGCACCACCTGCATACCTTAACTAAGTCATCTTGGCAATTAGTGTAGAATCACAATTCTTCAGAGTAGGGCTGCAGCTATCGATTATTTTAATAATCAGTATTCTAAGTCTAATAAGCATTCTGTCGAATATTCTGGCGATTAATTGAGTAATTGGATTTAAAAAAAAGTAATTTAATTAATTTACTTCAGCTTAATTTCATAGTAATACATGACAGAGAAAATAATAAAAGTCAGTTAAATCAACAACTAATTCAATTCCTCTTAAAATAAATAAATAAAGCATCAAAAGTGGAAATGAGGCGCTGTGCTGCTGCTTTAACAGGACACGGTATGGGCTACACTCGCCGTGGGGTTCAGGTTCAGGTTCAGGTCCTGGGGAGTCTAGCAGCAAAATAGGCAGAGTTTTCAAAACCTCCAGCGAGGTGACGTCACCATCCTCTCAAGCTGGAAGCTTTCAGTTTGATGCAAAACTTCAACAGTGAAGATGTATTTGTCCTGTGCCAAGTAGCTAATATTAGCACTAGCCTGGCTAGTACGAAAACATTTCTCCCCGAGTCTCAATACAACCACAACATTGTGTCATATAATTTGGGGAATGCGGACAAACGCGGAACCAACTTTTCCTTCACTGCAGGGGAGATGCCTCGTTAAACAAATTAAAAAATTAAACAAAATTTAAACTTTGACCGCTGCAAGCGTGCGGTCTCACCGACCTGCACTGCACTGCGCTGCACTTGCGCTTTGCTACTGGGCACAGTTGTTGCGCAGCGCAAGCAATAGAAATGAATGGGTTTCACAGCGGTACTGGTGCTGTGTCCGTGGACATGCTATCTGCTATGCTTCCTTCTTCAGATAATAATTAAAGGGATGAAGAAGTCAACATACTGTAGAAGAGTTGAGGAATAGCAGTCCTGCATTTGTTATGTTTGCAACTGGGTGGCTCAGCAACAAAAATCTAAATGCTAATTTAACCCCCTTCCTTGTACTGTAGAATCCCATATTTCTAATGGCATATACACCAGATCCCATTAATTAAACACCATTTCACTCACTGTTACTTAAAGAAAAGCACAGTCAACCAACAGCCAAGTAAAAGACTGAAATTTCAAAATATTAAAGTATTTCCCGCATGGTTTTATCTCCACAAATACACCAAGTTTGTGTGAAGCGCCACTCATGGCTGCTAAATTCCAGCTCCTAGAGATCTCTGCCTCCATTAAAGCATACACTCAACGTCTCTTTAAAAATACAGTAAGCTGTATTACTTTTTGTATTTACAGCTATATTTCATGGAATCCTTGTAGTGTTGAGGATATCTGTTCCAGAAATAAGAAACAACAAAGGATTGTTATGTTAACTACAGGGTGAATTATATGTTGTACATTGTGATGCTTGGGAGTAGAAGACTGCTACTCAATGAGGACATCACAAAAATAATGCTTCTTGTTTAACCAGTCGCCATTTGTCTTTTCTAAGTTTAACCAACCAGCATCGAGAGCTGTGCAGCAGTTTTTCAGGGTCGCTAGTAGGGCTGGACCTGAATATTCAAATATCCGAATATTGGGTCGATGCGGTGGTATCCGACCTGCCGACCCCTCCTCCCACCTTGTCGCTTGGGGTCAGAGGACCTACCAGCTCTGACGTCACGCAGGGCAGTTCTTGTGATTTGCACAAAGTTTTGGCGTGCTCTAAAACAGACCGCAATGTCCTGCAGTAGCAAACAATCTCATGCCACAGAAGCAGGAACTTAGTAATTATGTGACTTTAAAAATATAAACAAGAAGTCAGAAAAGAATAGAAGTCCTCTTTACCGTCTCGTAGTGGAGCAGACACATCCGCCATGACAGCTCGTACAGTCTTTTACACTGATGAGCATCTGATAACAGCATCATCCCCAGGCAGTTGGAGGAATGCAGGTTTTTTTCTAAAAACTCTGCTGCTGCGTCCCGAATGTCATGAAACTGCAACATGTCACCTGCCTCCAACAATGACTCAGCGTTCTCCTCGTTTATGATGACTCGAGAAGAATAGGCAAAGTCCAGCAGAAGCTCCAAGACCTAGCAGAGTAAACAATTAGATAGTTAGCCACCGACATTATCACTACTATCTACAACTATTTGATACAATAACAGATTATAAGGCTTCTGCAAACTCAAAGGAAATATGTTCATATTTAACAACGTCGCATGACCAAGTAGCTCAGATCTTTTCCAACCAAGAAAAGAGAAGTTTTGTGTTTTCACATGTGTTTGACATGTATAATGTTGAGCCTAACCCAACACTTGAGGGAGACTTTGGAGTGTTGGGGGTGTCAAACAGCACCCACTGACACTGAACAAGTGTTCAAGTGTACCGAGGAGAACTGTTCCAGGTGTAAAAATAGTACCTGTTCTTATGGTTCAGGAACTATTGGGATGAAGTTCAAAAGACTGAATTTCTCTGATTGGTCAAACTGGCAGCAACTTCAACTTGTGTACTCTTGTGTACTGGATGCCACTTGTATTAACATTACAACGAAAGACAGACATTTATGAACTTCAACAGCATTGTGGACTTCCGGGCTAGTTTAAATGAGGAAGACAGAGTGTGTGGGTTGAGAGCATGAGTGGAAAAGAGAGAAAGGAAGCTGCAGTCAGGACAGCTTAGGAATGAGAGACAGAAGGAGCAATGAGAAAACAAAGCAAGTGAAAAAACACTCAACGGTTTGCTGATAGTTTAATGGCGTTTACATTCTGAAGCAGAAAATAGTAAAACCACCAAATAGTCAGCGGGGTGTCTACAGTGGAAAAGACTTCTTTTGCAAAAACTATAAATCTCAGAGTGGTGCTCTGGTGGCCATAGAGTGAATTGTCCATTCAATTCAGGTTTATTTAAATAGTGCCAAATGATAACATTTCATCTCAGGCCACTTTACATGGTAAGGTCGACGCTTTAAAATATTATAGTGACAAAGTCAATAATTCCCCCCCTGAGGAAAACTTGACGGCAGAGGGGAGAAAGAAACCTCTCTTAACAGAAAGAAACTTGTAGCAGAACCAGGTACAGGGAGGCCGGCCTTCTGCCTTGACCAGATGGGATGAGGAGAGAAAAAAGGATGAGGAGAGAAACACCGGAGCATACGCCCACAAAGTTAGTGGTAGTATATGCAGACATGGAAAGTGAAAGAGAGGAGCTTAGTGTATCCTGGGTTTTCCCCTCAGTGGTCTAGACCTATAACTAAGGGATGGTTCAGGGTCACCTGAGCCAGCCCAAATAATATGTTTCATCAAAAAGAAAAGTTTTAAGACTAACCCAAACTGGGAACTGGCTCCACAACAGAGGAGCCTGATAGCTGAAGGCTTGCATCCCATTCTACTGTTGGAAACGTTATGAAGCACAAGTAAACCTGAACCCTGGCAGTGAATTGTTGTATTGTAATAATATGGTGCTAGAAGGTCTAAAAGATAAGATGGAGCTTGGTAATTAAGGGCTTTGTATGTGAGAAGGATTTTAAATTTGATTCTGGATTTTATAGGGAGCCAATGACGACCTGCTAAAAGGGAAGAAATATGATCTCTCTTGCTGGTTCCTATCACTACTCTTGGTGCAGCATTTTGGATCAACTGAAGATTATTCAGGGAGTTACTGAATTATCCTGATAATAAGGAATCCCAATAGTCCAGCCGGGTGTTAAAAAACACAGACACAGTTTTTCAGAATCACACTGACAAGATTGTGCAGGTAAAAGAAGGCCATCCAGAGTAAGTAGATTGTGTGTTTCTTAGGCATTCAGTGCTTTTTTTGTTTTTTGAAGGCATTGACCCTGAGATGGTTCATGTCAGTCTTTCTCTATCACAAAATGGAAGCATTAAAGACCACAGGCTTCTACAGCCTTCCCTACACTGGACTCCGTATATACTGTACACACAACGCATCATCTCATGAGCAGTCCGTCGTTTGCTTTGTCGTATTTTTGCACTTATGCTCTTATGTTTGGACTGTTGTATGCTGCATGTTTTTACAGCCATTCCATCTTTACTGAGCTCAACTCCACCAGCCTAGCTGTGTGGTAAGGAAAGGGAGTTTGAACTTTAAAACACGATTCTTTGGACACAACGCCGAAAGAGTGTTTTTATGCAGTTTAACATCCCAAACAGAGAAGTTTTATTATTAACAGAAACAATACTATCTTCAGTGACAGAAGTTGTACCTCAGGGTGTATACTGTCTCTGAAATTGACGTCACTGTCCAGGCTTTCTCGTAGTCCTCCGCTGAACATTGCCTCAAAATAACGGCTGCAGGCTGCAAGGACTGCCCTACAGGATCCAAACACAGCATCAGAGTCAGTGAGCAAAAATGTGATGTTCACAGGTTCAGAGGTGATAAAAAACAAGATAATGTAAAAAGTATCCATACAAATGTTTTTTGTTACTGTCTCTTGAATGTTGAATGTGGGGAAGACTATACCTGTGGCATGGGAAAGAGCGATTTCCGGCCCACAGAGTGACATCAGTGAACATGCACTGTTTCCTCATGGTGTTCAGGTGGGTCAGAACATTGTCAGGATGTGAAGGCTTGTGGAACAGTGAGATGTTCATGGAACCTGTGCTGGTGCGGGATTTTCGATTCTCATGAACAGTCACCGACATGGCAGCTCCGTTTGGTACCTCCAGTGAGTCACTTGAAGCAATCTCTCCTACTTTTTAAACACAACAAGGGCAGGAAAAGGAAAAACAGTCAACACCGTTTGATCAGCAGTGATTATACTATATGAATGAGTGAATACATTTTAAGTGGTGAACATGGTTTAATTCAACTTAAAAGTCAAATGATTCTAAATGGTATCACCTTACAGCACTCTGATTACTTCTAAGTTGAGCAGTAGTTTTTTTTACATTTTTGTATTGCTTTACCCTTTTTAAAATACCCCAAAAGTGTTGTTTTGGATTCAAGTCAGGCGCCATACTTGGCCATTTCATAGTTTTCACTTTTTCCTTCTTCAGAAACTCTGGTGTGATATTGTACTTTGGATAGTTACCATGTTGGAAAATTCCTCTCCTGCAAAGCTTCTGCAGACTGGGAGTCATTTTGTAAGCAAGTAATTAAGTATATCTGCAGGGAAATATGGTAACATTTATACATGTCCAGCTCGGATCGGCTGAATATCGGCCCAACCGATTTTTATAATTACTGGTATTGTTATTTTCATTGACCCGTTATCACAAAATTTTGCCTATATTTTGCCCAGGACACTCTTGAAAAAGAGATTTTTAATCTCAATGAGTTTTCTCTTCCTGGTTAAATAAAGGTTAAATAAAAAAAATACAGTAAATGTCCTACTTTGGCTCTGATGGAGCCAGCTCTCCCTCTCTCTGCAGTCAGTCTGTGGTTTCAAGCAATGTCCCACCCACAGCTCTATGTCATGAGTAACAGCCAATCACTGAAAGCCATTGATCACAGACT